>JAKCPI010025288.1:0-18705 GCA_023213315.1 Euborellia annulipes | reverse complement strand
CTCATATCGTATTTTTTTAAGAGCTGATTTATGTGGTGCACTCCAAACACATTCACGTGATATTTTTTAAATCTTCTAAATTATTTTTGTAAGTACAAAAAAAAAAAATTATTAATTTTATATTTAATTACCGGTATTAATTTTTTAGTTAATTTATCATTTAATTATCTTGTATTTATTATTACAATAAAATATTTCCAACACTTTTTGGCTAACATCATATCAGATATCATAAATAGCGGTTACAGAATAAAAGTACAGCCCCAAATGTGCTTACAGGTACTTCCTAATCCAGCCTTATACGAGCATCCATCCCAATTGTTACTATTATTATGAAATTTGATCATTTATTTCATGAAATTCTTCTCGTAAACTTGTTGTTTGTAAACAGAAAGCAAGAATTTGGTCTGTCATTGAAACTGTCATTACTATTACTCACTTTAAAACATGACCAGGATCAATAATATTATCTCCACAAATAAAATTTCTATTAGTAAGTGTGGCAGAAGAAAACCTACAAATTTCCTGTATCGTCACACCCATTTTTTATTTTTAATTAAACTTTTTGTCTCATAAAACCCGAGTACTTGCGTATCAGCTCAGCCATTCAATCCTACAATCGCTAGTTCATTTTTTGCCACCAGGTGAAGCCACGCCTCTCCCATAGATCCCAATATAAATGCCATAAATGAATTTAACGATCATCTATTAATAGATTTTTTATTTGTTCACTTGATTGTCACTTGCATAAGAGAATCAAATTTTACAGCAGACTTGTTGTTCTTTAGTTCGAATTCTCAACGCTTGGTGCGGTTGGTGCACTTCCCTCAATTTGAGATGATATCAAAGTGACGTTTTTTTTTTTTTTAATACACAATTCAAAATTCATATTTTCTTCAAAAACAATTGACTTTGTTTGATATTCATATTGAGAGATATATTTTAATTTTGTTTGTTTGTTAGACTTTTATAGTAAGGTAAAATTAATAGGTGATAATTTTCTTATATTTTTGCACACCAAATTTTTATCACGTTAACCCATACAAAAAACAAGGAAATATTGTCAAGGGCAGGGCCGAATCTAGGGGGGGAGGCAGTGGGTGCACGTGCCCCGGGCGGCAGATATCAGGGAGGCTGTAATTAAAGAAAGATAAAAATTTTTGGTTACGCGGGCGGCAAAAATTTAGCGTCTCTGAAAAAAAGGTAAAATATTTTAAAACATTTTGCGCCTCTATAAAAAAGGTAAAATATTTTTTCGGACGGGAAAATTTGGTTCTACGAAAAAAAAAATTTTTTTCGCAGAAAAATTTTTGAGATCAGGGAAAATTTTAAGGAGGGGGCCGCAAATTAAATTTTGCCCCCCCCCCTAAAAAATCTTCTAGTTCCGGCCCTGGTCAAGGGCAGCTTTTCAAAGAGATGCTTGGACGGTCGACAAATAATTATTTGTCGACAAGGTTTTTTTCACAAGAAATCTGATAAGTGAACCTAGTACATTTTTTCATTCTGAAATTCAGATATGTAGTTAGAATTTTTCCATCAGGCACAGTTTTAGAGATAGATATAGAGCAAAATAGATTTTGATTGAAAATGGGCTCTAAAACGGCTTTTATTTAGAATGTTCAAATTATTTTTAACGCGACACCCTGTCAAATTATGCAGATAGTTAGAATACATATAAATTTTAAGTTTCATCCCAATCGGAGGGCATTTAGACGTGCCGCAAACGGCTTAAAGTTTAAAAAAATCGAAATTTTCAAGATTTTTTTTGCTTTGGTCACCCCTAATACAATTTTAGATATCCCTGAATGAAAAAAACATATATTTACGATATTCTATAGTTCTTTGGCTTTCTAAAAATCATTCATTCGTAAAAATCTGTTAATTATTAACGAAATTATGAACAAAAACGTGAGCTAAGAAAAAACACAAGTACACTCACTGGGCGAAAAAAATGGACTTTAATTGAATTAAAAAGCGAACCCTATCTATGAGAAGCTAATGTATCCTCTTGGAGCATAGGTTCGCGGGCACTAACTTTATTATATATTATTTAAAAAAATATTTTTTTGAATCTGATATCTTTATTTATACTTCTAAAAGAACAAGAGGTCCATTTTTTTTCGCCCAGTGAGTGTACTTGTGTTTTTTCTTAGCTCACGTTTTTGTTCATAATTTCGTTAATAATTAACAGATTTTTACGAATGAATGATTTTTAGAAAGCCAAAGAACTATAGAATATCGTAAATATATGTTTTTTGCATTCAGGGATATCTAAAATTGTATTAGGGGCAGTGGCGTATATAGAAATTTTTTTCGGGGGGGGCCCGAACTCAAAAATTTTTCTGAGGAAAATTTTTTTTAAAGAAACTATACTTTTTTTTACACGAAATTTTTTGAGGAACATTTTTTTCTATTGCGGAACCAAAGTTGTCCATCCTGCGGAAAAATTTGTTGCACTGATGTCTGTATATCCCTATATATGTATATGTGTTTGGGAAATTTCGGGGGGGCCCGGGCCCCCTCGGCCCCCCTTAAATACGCCCCTGATTAGGGGTGACCAAAGCAAAAAAAATCTTGAAAATTTCGATTTTTTTAAACTTTAAGCCGTTTGCGGCACTTCTAAATGACCTCCGATTGGGATGAAACTTAAAATGTATATGTATTCTATCTGCATAATTTGACAGGGTGTCGCGTTAAAAATAATTTGAACATTCTAAATAAAAGCCGTTTTAGAGCCCATTTTCAATCAAAATCTATTTTGCTCTATATCTCTAAAACTGTGCCTGATGGAAAAATTCTAACTACATATCTGAATTCAGAATGAAAAAATGTACTAGGTTCACTTATCAGATTTCTTGTGAAAGAAAAAAAAGTTCATTTTTGTCGACTAGTGTAATTTAAGTTAAATTGGTTATAAATAGCCGTAGGGAAGAAAATCATAAAAATTAAATAATTTAAATTTTTAATTAAATTTCCAAGTCCAATTGGGAGAGGTTATAGAGGAATGTGCGTTTTTGCTTTTATGACCGAAGGTATGGATAGACTAGAGATCCCGGGTTCATTTTTTTTTTTTTATTTTTTTTTTAGTCTTAGGTAACTTACGCCATTTAGACGTATAATGATACACATTATACTATATAGATATGATATATTTAACGAGGTCCAGGCACAATTATTTATACTATTTGGTATCCAAATGATTTAAAACCATTCAAATAAAATAAAATAAAAAAATACAAATTCAAATTCTGCAAAAAAAAGGACTCGGTCTCCCCTACTTTCAGTTTTATTTAATGAAACAAAAGAAAAGAAAATTATTTAAATAAATTCATTAAAATATATTACCTTTTTAGTATTTTATATTTATTTATTCTCAAAATGACTGGGCTATAAAAGGTTGAGATATCTCTATTAAGGTAACGCAATAAACTTGTGGAACAGCCTATACATGAACTGTGAATGCATGAGGCCTCTGTTATCCTTGAATGAATAAAAAAATTAAAATCCAATTAAATAAGCATTTTCTAATCAAGATTAACCCACGATTTATTTATATAATTCAACATATAGAGAGAAAAATTACTTTATATGAATTATAAAAAAAATGTTCTTTTTTTATTTAAATATATAGGTAATAACTGGCCCTCGTTAAAATGTAATTTGTTATCTTCTGATAATAAAAATGATAACATTTTAATATATTAAAATACTATTTACTCATATGGCAAAGTATAAAATATAATAAAAACTTTTCAATTTTATATAAAAATGATTATTATTCCAAAGTTAGGCACATTCAAATGATATGGAAATTTAAGAATAAATTTTGACATTTCTTCCTTCTCTTTAGTAGTAGGATGATGGCTTAGAAGCGGGGACACAAATTAATATTTAGACATATTTATTTTCTCTTAAATTAGTTTAAATGTAAACTATTTTTTAACACGATTATTTATTTAACAGAATGGGCTCAGGTACCCACACACATCTTGTGAGTATGTCGCTGGCGACCACGAGCTGCCCTAGCTGGGACTGGCAGTACTTCTTTGTATGTCAGTCTCTTTCCTTCTAAATTTTCAACAGGCGTCAGACCGGCCTGTTCTATTCCTACCCAGTCGCAAAACCCCCACCCCCTACCGCCGATCCCGCACAGCGGGATTAAGGTGAAGAAAGAAGAAGATTTATTTAACAGAATAGTTTTATTTTTATCTCATCAAGCAAAGAAAATCTCATTTGATAGAGATAAGTGGCACTTTGTAATTATTATTACAATACTTTATTTCTTTGGGTGATGTCAATGGAATAACTGCGCAAGACTTCCAGCTTCTGGTCCGAGAGAAATTGCTTCAGGTCTGGCAAAGCGGATTGGACGCTGAGCTCGAAAATAAACTTCGTTCAGTTAAGCCAAGAATCAGTAATAATTACCTTCCGTTTATGGAAAGAAGAGATGATGTAGTATGGATCAGAGTGAGAATTGGACACTCTAGACCAGTGGTTCCCAACCGGTGTGCCCCGGCACCCAAGGGTGCCGCGAGAATGCCTAAGGGGTGCCGCGAGATATTTAGATAAAAAAAAATAAAATAAAGAGGCGAAAAAATAGTTTTGCTAAAAAAAAAAGGTCAAATGATTAAAATGGAAGCGGCAAAATTTTCCGTAGATCGGATAAAATTAAGCTTTGCCAAAAAAAAAAGGTCAAATGATTTTCACGCAAGGGAAAAAAAAATTTGCCCCAGGGTGGAAAAAATAAAAATTTCGATTTGATAGGGAAAAAAAAGGAAGGGTGCCGCTAGTGTGTAATATTATTCCCAACGCACCTTTGGGGTGCCGTGGACTTCAAAAGGTTGGGAAACGCTGCTCTAGACTCACGTACCTACATTACATAGTGAAGTGACCCACCAAAATGTTCCTTTTGTGACCTTCGTCTCTCAATTAGACACATCTTCGAGTGCTGTGGCATTGAGCCCGTACGTGTCAAGTTTTTTAAAGAGAAGAAATTTGCCGAAATTTTTGCGTCTCCTACAAACCAAGAATCCGTAATTCTATATCTGAAAGAGATCAAGATATTCGACGAAAAATTGCATCAGTAAAGTACTAGTACTTTTTGGTGGATTTTGTCCAAAAAAGTGTCACGTCCCATAGAGGTCCCTAACTTAAATATATAATTTCAACTTCCTAGCTCTTTTCGTTCTTGAGATATTTTGTTCACAGACAGACCATGTCGCAAAAACCACTTTTTTGGACTCAAGGGACTCAAAACGTGTATATCCTTTCCTATTATGTAATTTTTTCAGTATAATATATTAATTCAATATTCTTATATTGATTTAAAGTCATTATACTTTTTTCTCTTTTATTATTCGTCATATTATAATTACTCGGATTTTTTTTTCTGTTTCAAATAAAGAATTAAATAATTAGGTTTTATAAGATAAGAATCTTAACTCTTTGTATTTGTGTGTGTGTGTGATCGATGTTTGTACCACATCGGCTGATGGTCATTAGTCCCCCACCCGCTCACCGACACGCGTGCATTATACCAGCAGTTAGATCACAATCAAATAAATAAATATTATACACGAACTTCAAAAAAAAAAAAAAAAAAAAAATACATTGACATACTGTACAAGTCATTATAATTGAATCAAACCATTTCCTAGAAGATTATGATATAATTATTCTTGTGCGAGTTAAATTTATTCGATTTGAATCAATTAATTAATTTTTTTTTTCAATTCAATTTAATGTTAATGGACAGAATCAATGTCGAGATATAAAAAGTTTGCCCCCTGTGAGGTTTGAACTCACGACCCCTGGTTTACAAGACCAGTGCTCTGCCACTGAGCTAAGGAGGCTACATACTTATCCATCACTGAGCGATATCATCACGTAAAGAACTATTTTTAATAAAAAAAATATTAAAATAATTATATTTACATCCGAAGAATAATAAATATTTGGGAAAGATAGTACAGTGCAATTAGCTCCAAAAACGGGCAAACCCCAACATGCAAAAAAAGATTTTCTCTCCAACGCCAATATAACGTTTTGAGGTCCTCTGAGTCAAAAAGTGGTTTTCGCAATATAGTCTGTCTGTATGTTTGAGAACAAATTAACTCAAGATCGAAAACAGCCAGGAGACTGACAATTCATATTTGAGGGTAAGAGAAAGTTGTGTGCTGTGCGACGTCACACCAGATTTTTCCCACTCACACTCATATTCACATACACATTCACACAGTCTTTTCAGCAACTTAGGTCATTTAAGACTTTTAACGACGTCTATCTATTGCGGATCCAGGCATTCTTATTTACCAGTGGTAAGTCATTTGATATCCATATGGCCATATTACCAAAGGCTATATAAATAAAATCATCCGACTGCCTGGGGTCCGAAGCCGCGACTCTTGCTATAGAAGGCCAGCACTTTTACATCTTAAATTTTAACATTGGCTTAAATAAGAATGCCTGGACCCCCAATAGATAATTACTAAAATACTGAGTATCGTAAAAAGACTTATATGACCTAAGTTGCCGAAAAGACTGTGTGTATGTGTGTGAGTGTGAGTGTGAATGAGAAAAAAAAGTGTGAGTGTTAAAAAAAATTTAATAAATAGTCGGAAACTAAATATATGTCAACACAAAAAATCTGGTCTGTGCAACCTTCACACCAGATTTTTATAAATTAAACAAAATATTATGCCCCCTGTGAGGTTTGAACTCACGACCCCTGGTTTACAAGACCAGTGCTCTGCCACTGAGCTAAGGAGGCCACGAAGCACTATCTACTCTGCACATATCACGAACCTGACGTACCTGAGCGGTCGGCGTGTCGGATAAGCCGTGAACATGTCCCCATATCTTATCTTTCAAGATTAATATAAATTGTTAAATCAACTTCGATTCAATATCTATTATATGCATATACGATATTAAATATATTCTTATTGCAAGATTGCTTTAAAAATGACCCAATTTCTAGTAGTTTTAAGCAAAATGTAATAGGGGACAAATTCAACTTGAAAGAAAATACAGAACAAAATTCCTATCTTTTTAAAGGAAAAAAATATTTCTTATTTTGATAATTGTAACCGCGCCGCCCGCCTTCGCGCTTAGTCGGGGGCTTGGCCTCCCTGGACTCCCTCCAACTGATTCGGGCCCCCCTGCGGCGGACCCTCGCATTTTCTTAATAATGAGAAGCTTCACGTCTAGACAGGGGGACTTCGCCCCCCTGGACCCCCCCTCAAAGAAAACTGTATTCTTCTTTACTTGATTACCTTACGCCTTTAAAATTAGTTTGGAAAATTTCAAAAAAATTATCCCTTTAGTATTAAAATTACTACTTAATTTTAAAGTATATTTTAAATACTTGAATAAAATTGATCAAACCCTTCTACAAAAAGAGATTGATATTAAAATTAATGATGAACTTATTGAAAATTTTGATTATAAATCTTAATTAATTTTAGTAGGTTTCTATAGGAAATCCGGGCCACATGTTTAATTTTTTTGTTAATTAACATTTGCCATACATTTCTTGTTTGCGGCCAAAGGGGAAATCATTTAATCTAAAAATATAGCTTGGCTAATCTGACAGGTCGTCTGAATTGACGTATAACGGCCAGGGGGTGGGGGCAATTATTTAATTAAGCGTCCGCGTGCGTGAGGAGCAGGCCTATATACGAATGTCATGCAAGCAAATATATATACTACCTAAAAAAATACTCACAAATACAGGGACGTGAGCACCAATACGGATACACTTACCTCCTACCCTCACCGCCAAGTCATTAGAACTTTATCAATATTAGCTTTATTTATATGTTGTTGTCGTAATTGCATTAAAAAAGCTATAACATTCCAAGATGGCTGGTGGCGATTGTGCGGAGCAGGCCTACCCTAATGGGGCACGCAATCCTACCCCCTGGTGTTAATCTAAGCTGAATTTAATTATACCTCCGGATTGCGTGGCTATTATCTTCCCAACCCTTGGCAGTCAAATTCTTTAAATTCTAAAAAATCAATTGACATCAATCTTTGTCTTTTTTGCTTTTGATTCATTTTTCAACACTCGATAAATAGAATATTAAAAAAAAAAAATAGAATCTTTAATTCGTATGCATTCTAAGTGAAGATTTATCTTAAAATCATAAAAATTCAATTAGGGCATATTCTATGATCTAATAAGAGAAAACCTAACAGCCAGATGAAATTCAAATGGATTTTCGCCTATTGTAAATTGTGGCATTATACTTACTAAGTGATGACAAGGCACAGCCTAAACTATACCCCTATAAAGCTGAAATTTGGCATGCAGATTACTTTTATTGCGTAGGCGTCATTTAAGAAGTGACTTTTTGAAATTCCGATTTTAAGACCCCCAAATCGCCATTTTTGGGTAAAATTTTTATTTTACTATTTCTTTAATTACTCTTAACCGAAATGAGATATCATCAATTTGCTTTCTTCGCTAAAACCTCCCTTTGATGAAAATCAAAAATCAGTGTTATAAAATTTGTGTTGATAAAACGAGAGTGCAAAATTATAAATAAAATTTCCCAAAGAATGTACCTTTTTAGTTTTTTTTTTCGATTTTCTCAAAATTGGCTCTAACGATTTTGATTAAAATTCATAAATCATTTTGTAGTAAAGAGATCAAGGCAGCCTAAAGCATATAGCCTAAAATATATTTCTTTCGCTTTATTTTATACACTTTGGCAACTCCTGACATAATGTTCGCCAACATTACGTCAGGAGTTGCCAAGAGCCTCTCTAACTCGAGACAAAAAGCACATTGTCCTGATGAAGACCGAAATATCGGCTGAAACTTTTAATTCGACCATCGCGAATCTTCACGAATTTTTGGGAGTTTCATTGATTTAGAGACACTCCTTCCTGGCTGCCATCCCATGCCATTGTTTAAATCTAAAGGAATAACTAGGCCTAATAAAAAATTATGATTTAAATTTTTTTAATTTTCAATTGTTGGAGATGCGAGAAAAAGTACTTAAATTGAATGCTTATATAATTTATTAAGTGTTCCATTCATTTAGTTATTGATTCTTTTTAATATTTAGTCTGCTCACATCAAATAATTTTCATTTCAATAACAGAACCAATTATTATATTATTAAGCGCGTTAATTTCTCTTACTAAATTCCATATATTCAAATAAAATTTGAAATTTAAATAAAACCATCCATATTTTATTAATAAATTTAAATTTGATACACCATTATTTATTTTGCTATCTGAATAATTTATTTATATACATGTATATCTTGATACTATTTTAATTATATAATATTATAGTAGTTGAACATAAAAACAAACTAAATATTATTTTTATGTTCTTAAATAAAGCCAATGAAAGAATAGCGTGTCATTAGAGCCCAAAAGTAACTTCAAATTATCACAATTAATATGAACATATAATTTTATGATGCATTAAAATACATATCAAACAAAAAAGAATTTTATTAACCAGAGGCTGATTTTAAAATTGATAGTGCTGAAATTAATTGAGCTATTATAATGTTTTAAATAGAATTAAACAGTCATTTATTCAAATCAATTTTTTTTATAATAAGTTTATTATTAATCTAAAAAATATCGTTATCATGTTTTTTTTTTTTTTTTAATTATGAACGGGGAATATTTTTGTATTAAAAATTAATTGAAAAATCGATATAATTTTTATTGCTACTTTGAAAAAATTAATTTCAAAAGCAATTACATTTGTTTATTTTAAGAAAATATAATATATAATACTTTCCTTGTCCCAGTTGCAAGACGAAGGAAAAAATATGGGGAATGACTTCCCCGAGACTTTCTCGTATATTCTTTTGGAATTACGTTTGAGTGTGTGTGTGTGTGTGTGTGGTGTGAGAACACGATTGCTTAAAAACCAAAGCAGCTGGATGAAATTTGGTATATGCTCCTTACACTAAAATTATAGATTTCTATCAACTTTTGGAGTAAATACGTCACTTGGAAGTAGTACTTTACCTAATAAGTTTTTTCAGAAATTTCGAAATTTTCAATTTTTTTATCATATTGTGATAATTTACTCTTTTTTAAAAAGTTTTTATTCTTTGACATTTTTTCAAAAACTGAATAGATTTTTAGTTATCGAAGGTAATTATTAAAATAATTTTTTTAATTGTTTGATATTTTTTTTTAATTTTTTTTTTTTGTTGAGTATAAAAAAAATAACTTTTTTAAATTTAATACCTTTTGAGAAAAGGCAGAAAAAAAATCGAGAAAATTCGGGTTAAGCAAGGCTGAGAACTGCTGGACATTGGATAGGTGACCCGCTGAGTGTTGAGTCTCTCACCTGCTGGAAGCCATTTTATTTAATTTCCCAAAAGTCAAATGATCTTAGAGGCCGAAATATAAATTGAAAATACAATTAACTTTAACACCCGTCATCTTCAGGAAGAAAAATAAATAAATCCCACCTCAATAATCAATCAAAAGTTAGAATATACGTAGATCTATTTATTTCCTTTATTAAAATAATTTTTTCATATTCATTTTTTTAAATTATTTAATTTGTTTTTTTCTTCTAATTCGATGAATATATAAAAAAAAAAAAATAGTTTTATTACTTTCTCTTTTTTTATTTCTGAGAAAAGATGACGTCACGCGCATTGTTTGTGCACCAAGGACGGAGACTCAGCATCTTTAAGCGACTCTCTCCATCTCACTCGCACTCATTACCTTCGCTCTCTTTCTATTCAAATGCTATTTCAGACCCTCTTATAGACCACAATATCTGAATTTTTGCTTTTTCGAGGAGGGGGCGCCTTTTAGGCCCCCCTCCCCCTCCCCCTTTAGGTTATTTCGTGATATTTATGCTAATTTTATGAAATTTGTTTGATTAAATTAGATTAATTTCATTTTAACAAAAGGGTTTATAGAATGGACACCAGAGGCAGCACTTTCCGGCGGTCCCTTGTAATTTTGCACACCATTTGCTTGCAAGGCTGTCTGTCTTTATTCAATTCGAGTTTCTAAAGAAAAAAAAATAAATAAAAATTTAATTATATAACAATTTTTATTATTTTTCCTTAGAGAGATTTAATTATTTAATTATTTTAATTAATTGGCTTTAATTTTTCATAAGGCAAGACAATCAACTCATTGCTATCCATTTGGCTAATTCTATAATTTTTTGCGTCTGCCCTTTTGAGAATTTGTGGACCCGAGTCTTTTTCCTGGACTCTCCATAACGTTCTCTATAAGACGGCAAAATTACGGGAAGTTGGTGACAGACGGACAGACGGACACTCCGCTATTATAAATATAGATTTTTCTTTCTCTTACCTCTATATATGTTAATATATATAGAGCAGCGGTTCCCAACCCGTGGGCCGCGGGCTGATTGAAACTGGGCCGCGGAAGTCTAAGAGAAGATAAAAATTATTAAAATAAAAAAATAAATAAAATTTTTCAATTTTTTTTTAAACAATTATTTATTTAAATCAAATTCTCAAACGATTTTACTTAAACATACACGCATTCATTTATATATATTGATCTGATACAGACTTTTCCCTATTATAAAAATGAATAGATGTTTAATTAAAAAATTTAAGTTAGAGGAAAGTTATTCAGAGATCTTATTCTCTGAATAGGATTAGGGTAAAATATTTGGTCTTAAATTTGGATGTTTAAAAAAAATAATTAAATTAAACGAAAGAATGTATTGAATTCTTCAAGCCGTGTTCTTTTATATTTAAATCAATTATTACTATTGAACAAACTGCCCTGAGAAATTCACTTTTTGCGACCGAAAAGTCCTTGAAATTATCTTAACTAAATTATTAAATTATTATTACTACGGTCCATTTAATTATAGTTTTAATCTAAATTCAAATTTTATATTTTAATTATTTTAAGAGTTTATTGTTCAGTTTATTATTTAAAAAATAATGCTATTTGGCAAGAAAATCGTGTGATTGTGAGCTTACTGATAGAGATATTTGGTGTTTGGATTGAGTCCGGATTGATGTCTTCGGCGGCTGTTGGAGTGTGTCTCGACGAAGGCAGCAATCTCGGAGGCCGAAATGTCGTTTTTATAAGAAGTCGAACTCGGCGATAGGATGTCAGCTCGCAGACAATTGTTGTGTTTTTAGTGTAGATTTTTTTGTTTTATTTATTTGACTTTTTGTTGTATTTGTGTTAATTTCTTCGTTTCTTCTTTCTTCTATAATAATTGTTTGATTTTTTTCTAGGTTTATTTGATATATTAAGTTTTTTTTTTATATTATTTTAATTAAAATTGTTTTTTTTTTGTTTATGGGGTTTTGATAGTGTGGTCTGTTTGAAAATCTGGGCTGTTTGATAATTTTGTGCTCTCGAGTCGTTGTCTCCTTCCATTATAAAGTCCAAATTCTTCTCTCGCCTGACGTCAGCCTCGTCATTTGTCCTGCTCTGAGTTCCAGCAGCAACCAATTTTTTAATATCTCTGCACTTTTGACTTGTTAATTGTTAAATTGCTCATACCACTCGAAATTTAATGCCAAATAACAAATTTTGATTTCCTTAATACTAACTCACTCTCACTTTTTAGGAAATTATTTTAACCTTTGATTTTCTTGCCAATTTAATAAAAAAAAATATCGTTTTTCTGATTATCAGTTCACTCTTATCATTTTCTTTTTAAATAAATTATTTTAAATATTTCCTAGAATTTATTAGTTAGGTGATCTTTTCCTATGGATCATTTTCGGTGTTGGTACAATATGTATATGCGAAAATAATATTATACAAATTCATTTGTTTATATTTACAGGTTTTTTTAATGACACTGTATGATTTTTTTTATATTTTTTTTGTCGTTTTCTTCGCTGACGCCGACCCCGCAAGGCGGGATTAATAATGGCGAGGACAGAAGAACTTCTGAAGAAGAAGAAAAAGAAAAAGAAGAACTCGTTTTCTTCGTTGATTATTTCAAAAACTATTCAGTTTTAGTAAAAATATCAAAGAATAAAAACTTTTTAAAATTGAGTATTTTATCATAATATAACAAAGAAATTGAAAATTTCGAAATTTCTGAAAAAACTTATTAGGTAAATTACTACTTCCAAGTGACGTATTTACTCCAAAAGTTGATAGAAATCTACAATTTTAGTGTAAGGAGCATTTACCAAATTTCATCGATCTAGCTGCTTTGGTTTTTAAGCAATCGTGTTCACACACACACACCCCAGATATTATGCTCAATATGGTATTTTTGGACTCAGGGAGGTCTAAAACGTGAAGAAACATCAAAATCTCGAAGTCGAATTTTTTTACGATTACAATACTTTCTCACTACGAGAAAGTAAAAATGCTAGAAGTACTTAACCCCTTCTCAGCCATGAATCATATTAGTTTATTTTATATTAATATACCCCTTTACCAGTGAATTAATGTCAGCGAAAAATCAAAAATTTTATAGGAATGTAAAAAAAAAAATCTGGTGTGACTGGCGCACAGCACACAACTTTCTCTTACCTTCGGTAATCGAATGTTGTGTACTGTGCTTGTCACACCAGATTTTTTGTGTCGACATGTATTTAGTTTCCGACAGTACGGTACATTCGATTTTCAAGATGTAAAATTTATAAGTATGACAAAATATTTATATTTTGTTACCATGGCAACCATTTCTCCTATCTTTTCTATGGAGAACAAGAGTAAAGTGGTCTTCAGAAGATTTCAATCACAAAATGAGAATATACATTTTAAAGAGAATCTAAAAAATAATTGATTTTTGAATTTAAAAAAAAATCGTTGGAGCAAATTTTGAGAAAATCGAAAAAAACTGAAAAAGTGCATCAGTAAAGTACTAGTACTCTTTGGTCGATTTTGGTCAAAAGCTTCGTGTCACGTCCCATGGGGGTGCCTAACTTAAATATAAAATTTCAACCTCCTAACTCTTTTCGTTCTTGAGATATTTTGTTCACAGACACACACACAGACACACAGACAGACCATGTCGCAAAAACCACTTTTTGGATTCAGGGGACGTCAAAACGTGAAGATCCATCAAAATCTCGACATCGAATTTTTGACATGAATCCAATACTTTCTCTCTCTATATATTTTAACATATATATAGAGGTAAGAGAAAGTAAAAGTCTAAAAGCCTCAATATGTTGATTATGATAAAATTGAAATTTTATTTATTATTCACAATAGACTATTTACATAAAAAAGCTATAGTTAGATTCAGAATGTTAAATAACTTCAATATTAACACAAATCACAATTTTGCCAGAAATGTATTTACCCTAATCTGATGGGATCGGATTGATAAATAGAAATTTTTGGAAAGCTTGAAAATTAACAATAGCTAGGTTCTTTTCAAAAGAAAGACTTCGGATACTTGAAAATTTAGAAAATCTTGAGATTCGAAAAGGGTAAACAAGGATATAATCTATATATATAATTCACTAATGTCCGTCTGTCTGTCTGTCTGTCTGTCACATGAACATTAATTTGCTGAAGGAAGAAAATGATGTAAATGAGTATAAAAACATGATAACTGAACATAAACTACTTTCATTAATAAATAAACCTACACGGTATGACACTATTAAAAAGGTTTATACAGTAATTGATCATATTTTAATAAGGCCTTCAAATAAAATAAACTACATAGCAAATATTAAAAATGATATTGCTGATCACAACATGATAAGTGTAGGAATTGACATAAATCATAATAATAATGAAAATGTCCAAAAAATCAAAAAAATTATAATTTGTGATAAAAAAAGTACAAAACAAAATAAAAATGATAAAATGGAAAAAATTTAATTCACTAAATAATGTCAATGATTTATATGATGAACTATACAAAACCTTTAACAACATTTATACAAATTCTAAAATAACAATAAACATTACTAGAAGTAAAAGAATTAAGCCTTGGCTCAATAAAGAATTAAAACATAATTGTGAAATGAGGGATGAACTATATAGAAGGCATAGAAGAAATCCCCTAAAGAAAGAGTATGAAGTAGAATATAAGAAGTATAGAAATTATTTAAATAAAAAGATCATTAAAACTAAAGAAGATTATTATTCAAAAAAATTGGATGATACAAAAAATGATATGAAAGCCAAATGGAATATATTTAATGAAATATTAAATAGAGCATCAAAAAAGCCTTTAAATTTTGAAGACAAGTTTGGTGAGGAACCAGAAGAGATTGCAAATAATATGGCTACAACATTCATCAATCAAATTGCGGAATGTAAACATGAATGTAATAAAACAATACAATTGGAAGAGACAAATAACATCAAGAAAACAGTGTTGAAGAGTTTTGTGTATCGACCAGTGACAATAGAAGAGGTTCTGAAGATTATCGACAAGATGGATAACAGAAAGTCGCCTGGGTGTGATAACATTCGCGTGAAGGACATAAAACAGTGTAAAGTGGAAATTGCACCTATCTTAGTGAAGATTATTAACCTGAGTGTTTTTCAAGGGGAAATTCCATCAATGCTGAAAGTGTCTCTTGTGAAACCTATATATAAAAGTGGTGAGGTGTCAAATTATAAGAACTATAGACCTATTTCATTAATGTCACATATTGAAAAAATATTAGAAAGATGTATCTCAATTAGAATTGTAGATTTTATAGAAAAAAACAATGTAATTAATGATTGTCATTATGGTTTTAGAAAAAACAAAAGTACAGAAGACCTCTTGACCGCGCTCTCCAATTTGATAAATAAAAATTTGGATAGACAAAATAATATATTTGTATTATTTGTGGATCTGTCTAAAGCTTTTGATACTTTGGAACATGATCAAATATTGAGTGAATTGGAGAGGGCAGGGATAAGAGGCATAATGTTAAATTGGTTTAGAAATTATTTTCTAAAAAGATCATTGTATGTAAATATAAAAAATCTGGTGTGACTGGCGCACAGCACACAACTTTCTCTTACCTTCGGTAATCGAATGTTGTGTACTGTGCTTGTCACACCAGATTTTTTGTGTCGACATGTATTTAGTTTCCGACAGTACGGTACATTCGATCTTCAAGATGTAAAATTTATAAGTATGACAAAATATTTATATTTTGTTACCATGGCAACCATTTCTCCTATCTTTTTCTATGGAGTACAAGAGTAAAGTGGTCTTCAGAAGATTTCAATCACAAAATGAGAATATACATTTTATAGAGAATCTAAAAAATAATTGATTTTTGAATTTTAAAAAAAATCGTTGGAGCAAATTTTGAGAAAATCGAAAAAAACTGAAAAAGTGAATCAGTAAAGTGCTAGTACTTTTTGGTCGATTTTGTTCAAAAGCTTCGTGTCACGTCCCATGGGGGTGCCTAACTTAAATATAAAATTTCAACCTCCTGGCTCTTTTCGTTCTTGAGATATTTTGTTCACAGACACACACACAGACACACAGACAGACCACACAACCATGTCGCGAAAACCACTTTTTTGGATTCAGGGGACCTCAAAACGTGAAGATCCATCAAAATCTCGACATCGAATTTTTGACATGAATCCAATACTTTCTCTCTATATATATATTACATATATACATAGGTAAGAGAAAGTAAAAATATAAACAGTAAATTAAAAAACCTGAAATATGGCGTAGGACAGGGTACTATTCTTGGACCCTTGATTTTCTCATTGGTTGTAAATGACATTAATGAAATTTTTAAATATGCAAAACCATACATGTATGCTGATGACCTAGTATTGGTGGTAACTCATAGGGATTTTAAAACAGCTGAAAATCAATTACAAAAAGACTTTAATAATTTGATCAGATGGACTCACAATAAGGGGTTGGTAATCAATAGCAAAAAAACAAAAATTATGAATATAACAGCATCTCAATCGAAATTATGTAAAAAAAATCCTAAAATATTTTTCCATACTAACAACTGTCTACATGAAAATAATAAACTAATAAAAATATACTGTGATTGTAAAACCGAAATAGAGGTTGTTAAAGAATGTAGGCATTTGGGGCTAATAATCGACGAGAAATTTACGTGGGAAAATCATTATAAATATTTGGAAAATAAATTAAGATCTATTTATTATGTAGTTAAAAATATCCAAATTAAAATAAACAACGACTCATTGATTCTGTTATATAGGTCTCTTGTCGAATCACATTTTAAATATGGCATATCTGCATGGGCAAATGCAGGGGAACACGTTGTAAATAAAACGCAGATAATCCAAGACCGTTTTATTAAGTTAATAGGAAATAAAATAGGAATTACAGATAAGGATGAAATTTATAAAAAATGCAATATTTTAAAAATAAAATATTTGTTTGAAAAGACTCTTTTGAGCAAACACTACTTTAAGATAGATTTAAGTAATAAAGTAAACAACAAATATAACACGAGGATGATGGAGAAGGAAATGTTGAATCTTCCTTCCATTACAAATAAGTATGGTAAAAGAACAATAGACTACACTCTAATTAATTTATTAAATAATAATGAAAAATTGTTGAATATTAACAACAATTATGAACTAAAAAGAGTGATAAAATCCATATACCATTAAAAACTGTGGACATCTGACCAACTAAATCTCATTGTAACTAATATGTAGAAACTATTGTATTGTATGTATTGATACTGTGTACATATTATGTTGTAGTATTGTATACTAATTTAAAACAATGTATTCATATTTTGAACAATTCTCTTTGCAGATAAACGGAAAGTTTCGCAAAGAGAATTTGTTTTATTAAGTGAAATTGTAATTAAATAATGTATCTGGAATTCAGACAATAAATTGAATTGAATTGAATTGAATTGAATTGAATCTCTGTCACGCTCTATTTAGGCAACTTCCCGTTGGAATTTTTAAATGAAATTTTTTTTGCATAAAGAGGACCTTCTCGGGATTACAGGAAAATTATTTTCATCCCGAAATTCCCATAACTTTTTGAGTTATTAATTTTTAAAGTTACGATTTCTCCCATAGGAAATGTATAGAGAAATATTTATGTATTCTTTTCATTTGTGTATTCCATGAATGTAAACAAATCCTCAAGCAGGCACTGGTTTGGAATAGGTAGTAATTCTTTTCTTTTCATTAGTAAGAAGCAAAGGCGAGGGTCCGCCGCAGGCGGCCCGAGCCAGCTGGCGGGGGGTCCAGAGGGGCGAAGCCCCCTGTCTAGATGCAAAGGCGGGCGCCTCGGGTTCTCATAATTAAGAAAAAGCGATGGTCCGCCGCAGGCGGGCCCGAGCCAGCTGTAGGGGTGGTCCAGGGGGGCGAAGCCCCCCCTGTCTATATGCAAAGGCAGGCGCCACGGGTTCTCATAAATAAGAAAAGGCGAGGGTCCGCCGCAGGCGGCCTGAGCCAGCTGGAGGGGGTCCAGGGGGCGAAGCCCCCCCCTCTATATGCAAATGCGGGCGCCACGGGTTCTCATAAATAAGAAAAGGCGAGGTTCCGCCGCAGGCGGGCCGAAGCCAGCTGGAGGGGGTCCAGGGGGGCGAAGCCCCCCGCAGCGCGAAGCCCGCCGAAGGCGGGCGACGCGGCTAGTAAGAAAGGCAAAATATATAAAGGGATTGAGGCTAACTGGTTATAAATTGAAACAAAGTAGATATCGAGCCTTTTTATTATATCTACAATAATAATTTGTAGATTCTATACAAGGAGCGGATACAGGGGGGGGTAAAGGAGGTATTACCCCCTCCCCCGAGA
>JAKCPI010025287.1:0-15792 GCA_023213315.1 Euborellia annulipes | reverse complement strand
TCGACTTAAAATGTAGAATATTTTGACATGAGATGCATGAATAGGATGTTCTTAATAAATTTCTCCAATTTCAGATCACTGATTCTTAAAATTAATGGATGGATGAATGGTCAATTTGCATAGGTAAACGGGTGTTAGTATGCGTAGCTGATGCACAGTACCCGTTCATCCATTTACCCTAACGTTCATTCAAATTGTCATGTATTTTATTTTTTTAGCTGTTATCATATTAGG
Organism: Euborellia annulipes; assembly: GCA_023213315.1. Classification (NCBI taxonomy): domain Eukaryota; kingdom Metazoa; phylum Arthropoda; class Insecta; order Dermaptera; family Anisolabididae; genus Euborellia; species Euborellia annulipes. The sequence goes on along the minus strand of JAKCPI010025287.1, from coordinate 15,558 downwards.
AGATAAGTTTTACGTGTATGGGATTATTATTAATATCATCAAAGGGATCTATCACTTTGCTTTTACTGAAATACGCGTTATTGTAGAGGAATACACGCGATTGCCCATTAGAATTACCAATCCATAGATAGATTCTATACAAGGACCTTGACTATTTAGAAATCTCTACGCTCACGAATTTAATTTCATGATTTCTGGTCTGAGAGTAATTTTATACTGGATTGAGAAATATATTGTGAATTGAGTTCTCTATACTGGCATGGGTGTGTTGTGTTCTTCCCACTTTAGTGAGCAATCACGGAGAGGTTCGAATTTAGCAACGATATCTGGGGAATTGGGACAATTCTTCTATCTTGTGTCTTTCGCGCATTGAGAGAGAGTGTTTTTCTCTTATCTCAGAGGCCCTTTTGGTCAGTGCTGAGTTCTGGGCTTTGAGTTTGTTTCGGGACAGGAGTTAAGTAGGGATGTTATTAGCTTCTAGGGTTCTTTTTTTTTGAGCATGCATCTTGTAGACAACGTCATTCTGTTTTCTGAGATGGTTGACATTGAAAGAAAAATTGACCAGAAATACATACGTATATTACAAAACTTAGAGCCGGATATTATTCTAATTTTCATTTTGACCGTATAGTCAATCACTCTTGTCAAAATCATCATTCAAACTGTCCTTAATTTCGAATGAACATTTTAACTGTTAGATTATTTGATCTTAACAGTTTAACAGTCTTAAATGAAGGTTGCCTGTAGTCTGCTACTTGACTCATACACTTTTTAAGATTATCAATTTTTAGATCCAAATTTAAAGTCGGTAGAACTTTTATTTTTCATTTTTCCCCAACCAAATTCAACGACGATATTGAATTCTTTTCTACCACAACCTAGTAATTAAAATAAAAACAAAAATTGCTGCCTGGTGCTCCCTAGTAACGTCGTCTGCCAAAAAAGATTCGGCTAATCCTAATCTTCTAAAATTTTAGAGATTATTTCTTCAATTTCTAAAATAACACACATAATTTTATAAAATGATAACTTCTTATAATATTAAAATATAAAAGCATTTAAGTAAAGAAAAAAATGTTAGCACATAACACTCAAATTGAAACAAATGTTAATTTATAAACTTGAAGCAAATTCCTGCACGAAACGAGAGCCTTTTAGCGAGCACGTTGCTGTGAATTTATTGCAAACGAAACAGCTATTTTTTATTTGAAGAAGTCGTGACAATATTAATCAAATCAATATTATGTCAGTAACATCAATTAAATTTAACAATATTTTGCTAATATGTTTATTCTTTGGTGCGCCAAAGATCCCATGACCTCGGGGGATCGAACCCAAGATTCCCAGACTATCAGGGTCGGACTCTCGGTAGAGAAATGCAATGAATATCACCTGCATATCTAAGAGAATTGTGAAGTATTTTGGAATTATTAAAACATGATTGGATAAATAGAATTCAACGAGATTTTTTTTAATTAGACTAAGTAGACTGAAGGATACCTAATTTCGACTTTGAGGCTTTTATGAATTTTTATATAAGACGGCAAAATATTTCAACCTACCTGCGACAAAATCGTAAATCTGCTGTTATCTCGTAGGATTAATTTATTTGACAAACGAGGACATCATGCTATTTAAACAGGTGACAAATCCCACAGGTGCTTAAAAAGTTTCGTTTTATTAGTTCTTGTTACAATGCGATTCCTCAATTTGTGATACAATGGCGTGAATGGGTTGCATTAATTATTTCCTATGTCAAAAACAAATTTCCAATTTCCATTCAATGATTGTGTAGGATTTTAATAAGCTAGCTCTAGAGAGTTAGTTGATTTGAGAATTTAGAAAATAGTTTATTGTATCACCCCATATAGGAAGGAAATTTCTTTTAACGCTTCGTAACGAGATCTAATAAAAAAGAGCCTTTTAAGCACCTGTGGGATATGTCACTTATTTAAACAGCTACTTTTAGAAGCTACATAATTTCTCTCTCTATTTTAAATGCTGACGTCATCGTTTGACCCAAATGAATTAATCCTTAGAGGCTCCTGGCTTTTATTTGGATATAAAAAAAGTAAATAAATGGCTTTGAAATTTATTCCTTTAGGTTTCCACAATAATAATAATAACCACTTTGTGTCTAAATTATATATAAGAGGGAAAAATAAAATTTCATTCTTCGGCAATTGTCAATCAAAGCTTTGTTTTTGTTGCTCCTGTACTTGCTATTTTTGAAAATTATATAATTTAGACAATATATAATATTGAATTAATATTGATTTTACTTTTTTTTATAGTGAAATCCATTTTTTTTAAATTATATTCGCCTGCTGATTTAAATATTTTGTAGAACACGTGCATGTAGGGGAGGAAGACACACTTGGGTAAAATGACATACTTAATGGTTTCTCGAAATTAGAAAAATTTGTAGCCAAAAAATGAGTAGTTTCATGTTCAACTTCTTCTTCTTCAAGTGCCATGCCCGTTCCGGACATTGGCTATCATCATAGCGATTGACGCCTTGTCGCAGCTCTTTGGAACAACTCCACCGAAGAAAGTCCAGACCATTCTCGTAAATTCCTTAACCGCCGACGTCCTGGACCTCCCTTTCCGAAGATCTTCCCCTGCATAACCAGATGAAGGATTTTTGTATTTTGATGGGTTCGTCATGACATGACCAAAATATTGCAGTTTTCTTTTTAATGTTGAGGAGCGTAAAACTTCAGCATTGGTCACGTGGTCCACCCAAGATATTCTCAATAGTCGTCGGTGGATCCACATTTCAAATGCTTCAATTTTCTTCTCTGTTACTACGGTCAATGTCCAGGCCTCCATTCCACACATTAAAACAGGGAGAACATAGCACTCTCTGTCCTGTCATGTTCAACAGTGGGGACAATTTCGCCTCGGGAGCTGGGCTTGTTGTCTGTCTCAATAGCGCCACAGGAATCATTAGAGTGTTAAATCTTGTGATAATCCTATCGCGAGTTTTTTTCTATCGCCTATGCCCCGGAAAGGCGGAGATCCTGGGTTCGATTCCCGGGGGCCATGGGATGTTTGGCCTCACCAATAAAAAACACTCACATGTCTTGTTGACTATATCTATGACTTGTTAAGTCCGAATCGAGGTATTTTGAATACTATTATCTTATTCAAATATATAGATCTCGAAAAATATTTAATTATTTTTTTATAGATTTGGCGCCCCTTTGATGAGCTTGGTCCTTTTATTTGTCCTTTGTATTTTACCAACAAAAACTTTATTTTATTAAATTTTCGTAAACTTAAAACAAAAGTTTTAATTTTTATTTTTGTTACAAAGACAGTCAAGATTAAAGAAAACAATTTTCTAACTAGAGCCTAATATTGATTTTAGATGAACATTTTTCTCTCTTCTTTTTTTTTATTTTTTTTATTTTATTCATGTCTTTAATTTATGCACATACCAAGATTCACATTTATTTATTTTTTTTAATTGGGAATAGCAATGAGACACATTTATTTGCTGCTTTGTGATGTTTTTGGAATTTCGAACACACACGGGACGTGATGGAGTTGAAGGAAACAAAACACAGAGAGTATTTGTCTTCTCGCTCTCCATGAGGATAAAAGACAGCTAATTACTTTTTGCACTATTCAATTTTAAGGGAAAATATTATGGTGTTTTAATAAAATAAATTTTTAAACTGTCCAAGTAAAGGGGTCCGGATAAAAGGCGTATGGGTAAAGGACATTTAAAAATGCGTCATTAAAAAACAGTGTTTTATTCGTATTACATATGTATTGTTCTTACTAATACAATTTAACTGCCTTCAAAATAATCCCCCGAGGCGTCCACACATCTTTGCCAACGATGAGCATCAGGTGCGAGTGATGCTTGCATTTATGCGTTCCACCTCTCGTCGATGCGCTGTTAAAATGTCCTTCTTGTTTGCAAACCACTTCCCAGGCAGCGGCGTCTTCGTTTTTGGAATGAGATCAAAGTTGCACGGACTGAGATCAGGGGAGAAATTTTTACCTAGGCTCGCCTTTTAACGTTAGTGACATCTAACTCAGAAGACTTTTGCATGTGTTGGCAATAAGAAAATAATGCACTCAGATGCCATCTGGTGGTGGCATCCCGTACAGTAAAAACCATATTTGCAAATGTATATAGCGCAATAACCGCAAATGGGGTTGAAAGTTAGCTAATAGATGTTTTCGGCCATGTGATTATTCGGAAAACGAACCTCCCACATACGGCGACTTGTGAGGTAACAACTTCGATTTTTAGTTGATACTGGGGTCGATGTTTTACGGTTTTCCATTTCAACTTTTGTAAATCAAAACCACGTTGCAATGGTCGTTTTGATAACTTACCTACCCCCATTAATACCCTTCTATGTCCATGTGTTTGTCCTTCACTTATCTGAACCCTTTTTCCCCATTTTTGTTTAACGACCCCATTATCTGCCGCAAATGGTTCTCTTATTAAAACTGGATTTGGGACTAAAACGCCCGTTGGTATGGGAATTATTGCTGATGTATCCAAATCTATCAGTGGCTACGATTTAATTTCACATTTTGACCTTTTAATTGATATAAAGGGCCATCGTTCAATGAATGCTTCAAGCAATGTTTCTAGATTGAGTCAGGTTGAAATAAATCCTCCAATATCTTTATCAGTACTAGATAAGCATTCAATTTATTATAATTTACTCAATAAATAATTATTATACTGGCTGTGAGTATTAACTATAGTTGCGTGGAAAGGAGTCAGCCAAGGAAAATAAAAACAAATTTATTCTGTCGCCGTTTCGAGGGCCTTTATAAATAACTTTTGAAATGAGGAAAAAAAAATAAATAATTCATTGTACAAGTAACCATTTAACTAAACACATGCCGTTGTATGATATTATTAAGATCATTGTTAAATCTTTCAACGAATACATTATTAATGTTTGTTGAGATTGTCTAATAATGTCAACCGACTATCTTGTCACTACCATCTGTAATATTTGACACTTATACTGTCCCGAGGAAGAGCGCGACGGGCGCTCGAAACGTCGACAGAATAAATTTGTTTTTATTTTCCTTGACTGACTCCTTTCCATGCAACTATAGTTACTCAATAAATTTAAATTCGCTCAGGGACCCACATCTTGTGGGTACGTGGATGGCGACCACGAGCTGCCCGAGCTGGGACAGGCAGTCCTTTGTATGTCTGTCTCTTCCTTCCACTTTTCAACAGGCGTCAGACCGTGCGACAGGCCTATTTCTTCCGAACGCAAAAACGCTTGATAGGGTTGGAGGGAATAGTTACAAAAGTATTGCAATCGTTGCAGAAACATCGTGTAATGTTCTTAATTGCATTTAATATCTCTTCCCTAACGACGGGTGTTCTATAGAAGAGTAGAGCGACTGTTTTCTTAATCGACACAAAATTGCTTTGAGGGATGATTCAAAAATCCCCAAATGTTGTTAGAGAGAAAACGTGACTTCAATTTGATCCTTAGGGACCATTTCGTGCTTGCATTGATTTCCCTCTCGTTCGATCTTGCGTTAGCTAATAGCTTTTAGGATTTCTTTAAAGTGGATGTTGTACCTATTCGATCATATGAGGGAGCCCCTCTACCCTCATAGTAGGGAGGTTTATCATCTCGCTGATTGGTTAAGAGTGAGAGCAAGCGGAGCTAGTGAGGGGAATTTAAAACTTTAAAATTTTGCACTTGCAGGCTTTTCCACTTGTTTTTCTTATAATTGTTGAAATAATTAAATTTGCACGTATAAAAATATATTGTACTCTAATAAAAAAAAAATTCTAACATAGCTTCTGTTTAATATATTAAAAATATAAATAAGTTATATATTATTTTTATTTTATTGTAAATAGTTACAAATGTTTTGTATTGATATTGTTGCTGATAATATGCCATTTGACAGCTATGAAATGAAACAATTTGCAAGTGAATGAAATTTTAAAGTCATTACTTCAAGTTCATATTATCCTAAAAGTAATGGTTTGTCTGAAAAAGCAGTTGGAATTGTTAAAATGATGTTAAAAAAATCAAAAGAGTCTGGTCAAGATTTAGATTTATATTTACTTAATTATAGAAATACACCTGTTGCTAATTTATTGTTTTCGTCTTCGCAATTGTTGAATAGCTGAATAATGAGATCTAAAATTCCTATAAAAATTAAAAACTTGAAACCTCAAATGATTCCCGATAGTGTGTATCAAGAGATGATAAACAATCAAAAGAAGCAAAAGGATTATTATGACAGAACGTCAAGAAAAGAAGAACTTTTTGAACTAGGAGAGAAAATATTAGTACAAGATGTTAGGACGAAATTATGGAGGCCAAGAGTTATTGTTGAGAAATTAAGTCAACCCAGATCATATGTGGTGAGAACATTTCAGAGTGAACAACAATACAGAAGAAATTCTGTACATTTAAAGAAGTTGAAGTTCACCGCCAACGCTGATCATCCTCAATAAGAACCTCCGCTCGAAGAGAGAGATGTTTAATATATTAAAAATATAAATATATATTATTTTTATTTTATTGTAAATAGTTACAAATGTTTTGTATTGATATTGTTGTTTGTTTGAATGTGATATAAACTATTAAAAAAGTTGAGAAATTGTCTTTCTGATCAATTTTAATTTGGCTTATAAAACAGCTTCTAAATCAATCATACGAATTCTTACTTATAATTAGTTTACAAAAATGTGTAAACTTTTTTAAGGGTTTTTTTTCTTCCTTGCCAACTGAATTGAACTGCAAGTTCGTCTGACAATAATTTTCCCATAATTGAATTAATTATGAAGCTTAAACCCTCCACATCTTTTCAAACGTCGTATCTATAAGAAATAAAATAAAAAGAAATCATTTATTTGGGAATATAATCATAAAAAAGATTTTATTTAATTATAGTATACCATTTTGTCAAATGTATCTTTTTCTTGGAGATTTTTTTTTTTTTCAAATTCCTAACTCTGGAATCTCTCTATCTGTTCATCGTAGTTTTCAAAATCAACCAAGTCTTTATTAGTAGCAAGTTGTGTTTCTATACGTTTAATTCTGACGACCAAATTTTGAGTATGCATTAGTAATTCAGATAGGCTTTTTCTTACATATTTTTTAAAACCTACATACAAATGGAAATAATGTTTGATTATATTATTTATTTATTTTGTACCATATTACTGGGTAGTACTTACCTTCTGTATCCATGTAATCTATTGGTATGTTTTCACAACTCTCATCTTTGGAATTTATTTCGTCTCGTTTTATTTATGTGGTCGAACCCCTCAACTGTCAAGAAAAGTAGCCACTCATACATAAGAAATTACATGAAAATACATTTTTATTAAAAAAACTTACCTGTAATGTTATCTTGATGGAGGGAAGGCAAATTAGGTCATTTAAACCCCTCACCAGCTTTTCTTCTTAATTATGAAAAGAAAATTATTATTATCCCATTCCAATCCAGTGCCTGCTTGAGGATTTGTTTACATTCATGGAATACACAAATAAAAAGAATACATAAATTTCTATACATTTCCTATGGGAGAAATCGTAACTTTAAGAATTAATAACTCAAAAAGTTTTAGGAATTTCGGGATGAAAATAATTTTCCTCTAATCCCGAGAAGGTCCTCTTTATGCATATAAAATTTCATTTCAAAATTCCAACGGGAAGTTGACTAAATAGAGCGTGACAGACAGACGGACATGAGCGAATTAAATATATAGATGAGAGAGCATTTAATACAAATTCTCTTTCTTTTCCTACAAATTTTATTTTAAAAATCGGATGTGACTGTCCACAGAATACAACTTTCGCTAATCAAAAGTTTTTAGAATTTTTTTTTGCCTCCCCTGTTCCCCCTCCCCCTTCAAATGACGTCCCACTTCTAATTTCATTATAAAAGTTGAAAATTTCTTTTTTTTCACTTAATATCAAATATTTAAAGTAAAGAATGATTGATTAATGGATCAGAATTTTTTTTTTTTTTTTTTAATTTAAAATAAATAAACTTGTGATGATGAATCTCATCTCTCTCTGAACTTTTAAATATCTCTCACTCATCACACGAATGCAATTTATTTTTTTCTATGACACAATACACAACCAATCTAATTGCAAAACTTTGAGTTAGAAGAAAAACATGCTTGGCATCCTATCTTCTATTCTTTTCTAATGAAGTAGGGCAAAGTCGGGTGAAGTTGGCGAAGTTAAGCTTTGGCAATTTTTCGTGACCTTGATCTTTGGTCAATTTTTGGTAATCGAAAAAATATAGCCCTGTAAAAAAATTTTTTTCCGCAGGGTGAAAAACTTAGGTTCCGCAAAAACAAAAAGTTGGGCTGGTAATTACATCCTTTACCTCCCCCCCCCTTGTATCCGCCATTGGTATGAGTAGAAGTTGCTTATGAGATGCTTTTTTTAAACTTTTATGCTTATTTAACAACTTTTTATTCAAGATTTTTATGCTTTTTTGTCCGGTCTCTAGTGATAACTGAATCAAACAATTCATTTTAACCTCAAATATATTATTTAAAAAAAAAAAAAAAAAAAAAAAAAACAAGAAACCAAAATTATGTAATTTTATTAGCCTATATATATTTTTACAAATCATGTATATTAAAAAAAATACATTAAATAAAATTTATGAACAATAATCACAGCTCCAAAGATGGCGTGTAGCTTGGGAATCATCCCAGCCCGAATGGGCTCAGAGCTTGCACTTGAAACATTGGTAGGGGTCCCATAGTTACGTCTTGCCTTGTTCTCTACATATAGGCCTAATACAATTCTTATCATCGAATTCCTCAGGGTCCAAATCATCATCGGTGTCGATGATGACAATTGACTCTTTAGAGCAGTGGTTCCCAACCGGTGTGCCGCGGCACCCAAGGGTGCCGCGAGAATGCCTAAGGGGTGCCGCGAGATATTTAGAAAAAAAAAAAATAAATAAATAAAGGAAAAATTTTTGGCAGGGCAGAAAACAGAAAATATTTCTTGCCAGGGCGGCAAAAATATTATTTTAATTTTTAAATAATTTTTATAAAAGATGCCTTTATTAAGTTGCTAACTTTCCTTATACCCCAGATAGCTAATAATATATGAAAAAACTCACGTTTAACTCGAATGTTAAGCATGTTCTTGTTTTACTATATCGATGATTTATCGGTCGGATAAGTTTGCTAATTGTCTAGAAGAGAAGCAACCGGCCCTAAAAAGAACGAGTCAGAACTCTACTTTTGTATGATAGGTAGTATAACTGGTACTTAAAAATATCATCTTTCCTTTAACGATTAATACAAATAATGATTTCTCTATTTTTTTGAATAAAAAAAGCAAACTAATAAAACGATGAAATTTCGTCGTCTCTATTTAACGAGTAAAATTGCATTGTGTGTTTAATTAATGGCACAAGTACAGACATAGTGAGCTGCTACTATTACTATCAAGCTATTTGTTCCCTCTCTCTCTCTCTCTGATGTGGTTGTTTATCCATTCATGTGAATATGATTAGAGAGAGAGAGAGAGAGGGGGGGCGGGGGGGGGGTGAATGTTTGTTGTCTCTTTTCTTTTTTCTTTTTCCGCTTGGTCGATTTGGCAAAGTGGTCAATGCTACATTCCTATAAAATCGTGAAATCTTTTTTATGAGCTGGAGAAGAAGAATTTGTTCTCCTACAAGGTTTGTCCCAAACCCAGGCTAGCGACCTTTTGGAAATGTTATTTGAAAATAAAAAACCCCCCCCCCCCCCCGTTCCCCTTTAAAAATATTATTTTTATGATAGGATTAAGCCTTTCTTTTATCAAAGTTAGACTTTGTACTGGATTAAATGCACGTGTTCTATAATTACTTTCCTTTGATCGCTGGCTGGGGTTTGTCGGGTCGCCTACTTGCAGGCGTTGCTTGTACAGGCTCGCTTGAATTTATTCTTCTCTCATTTTTTTATACAATCTATTTGGATAAAAAGAGTGAGAAGAATTATGGGGGTTCAGGAGCGGCGTCTAAACGTACTTTAAAAAAATGACATTAAAAAATTATCGTAATTAATTTTTTTGTTAACAAAGAAATACAAAAAAAACAATCTGTCCCAATAATCTTTAATTTAAAAATGAATTTATTGTTATTATTAATCACATATTAATTAAGAAATTTTTAAAATAAGCTTAAATGATTTATTTAAAAACCAACTGTCAAATTAGTTCAGCATTCATGCAATAGATGGCAGGCTAGTCTAACAGCCGATCTTTTAATAGCCTATATCTGGCCTATATTTATATATTTTTATGCTTTTATAAAAGATACATAATATATAATAACATTTATAAAGTATTTATTGTTAAAAGATCAATGAAAATCATCCAAATGCATTAAATATTATTAGCTACCATTCCGACATCTCTTGGCAAATTTTTGAATTACTTGATTTTTTGGGCATACTTTTGATGACACACTACGCCATCTTATCGGGAAAAACATGCGTAACACCTTCGGTCCTATTCCGCCTTAATACGAATTTCAAAATGACACCGAACCCATTTGGCACTGAATTGAATAATTTTTTTGAAAAACAGGAATGTTGAATATTTATCGAATAGTTGTATAATATAATTATAATTATATTAATATTATAATTTCGTTCTTTTTTTTTATTTGTTAATCTATTAAAGGCGAATGTTATTATTATATACCACTCAGTGTAATTACCACTCCAATGGGGGGAACGGGGGGGGGGGGCATAAATTGAAGAAATCAATCCATGTTAGTGACACCGTACAATTAATTACCAGCCAATGGGGTGGGCGAGAGAGAAAAAGAAAGACGTCTGGGTGACTGTTTGTGACAGTTTATAGAAAGAAAGAAAAATCTTTGCTTATTTATTATTGGACATCTATCTCTTCTCTTCTCATCTTTACGTAATTCAATTAAAGAAGAATTGAATTGGGAAAACAAATCAAAAACAAAATTCTTTTCTTTTTATTAATCACTCAGAATGTCACTCAGGATTAAATATAATTTATTACTTTCTCTTACTTTGCATGTGAATATAGGGGAAAGTGGGGCAAAATCGATCGGGCGCACAGTGGTTCCAAATCCCGAAAACGTGGTCAAAAGTCGAAAACGTTGTTTAATCTCTCTGAAATTCAGTACACAAAGGTTTTTGAGGTCGCTGATTTAGAATTTGATATTATTTTTTCAGAAAAAAATATGGCGGAACCAATATGGGGAACTAAAAAAATAATTCGATTTCAATCAAAATTGGCATTGTCGGGTTCTCGAGGTCGCCGATTTCGTATTTTAAATTAATTAATAACCAAATAATTTTTCGTTTTTTTTTTTATAAGTCTTTTTCTGCATCTTAGGCCATATTGACCCTAAATGATACATATTGTTTAATACGACACATTTGTGGGGGTCCAGACACATTTATTTATGTCAAAATAATTTAATTACAATATTTTATTCAATATTTTTAATACGGATTACATATAACATTAGTTTAAATAACATTAATATGCTTCATCAGATGAATATTCAAATTCTAAAAAAAATTAAATAAAAAAAAATTGTGCAGGTGCGGGCAGTTAATTTTTTTAAATTACTAATGAAGAAGGATCCAAAAAGACAGGAAAAGTTGTTTGAGAGTGGGATGTCGTGGGACTTTTTACTTTTTGACTTTTGAATTTTTGCGACATCTGAAATGGGAAAAAAAATAAAACGTTATTTGAAATGCTCCTATAATTAAACTATCAAATTTTATTGCATTTTCTTTACATTGTTGAAATTTAGTTACTTTCAGTCGTTGATTCCATTTGACGAAATTAAAATAACCAAAAGCACAATGAAATGGGGAGCGATAGAAAAAGATGCTTATTTGCGCTCGGAGTGAGCTCCCGATTGTTATCAAAAACGCTCAGATTCAAATAGATTTTGAGAGCCAGATAAGTGCATATGACTCTCAAAAACGGTCGTTCCTAACCGTAAATATATTAATAAAACTATTTAGGAGCTTAAAAGTCCCTGAATTTAATCTTTATTTTTGGACTTTTGGCCACGTTTTCGGGATTTGGAACCACTGTGGGGCGGGTCAAACCGACCCTTCTAGGATTGTCCGATGGTTCAATCGGTCAGTAGCTCCATACTCTCCAGCTCCAACAATCAATTCAAAAATCAATTATTTTTTAGATACTCTTTCAAATGTAGATTCTCGTTTTGCCCTCAAAATTGTTTGAAGCACACTTTACTCTTGTGCTTCATAGGAAAGATAGGAGAAATGGTTGCTATGGTAACAAAATATAAATATTTTCCCATGTTTATAATTTTGACATCTTAAATTTCTAATATATCGGCGGAAACTAAATATATGTCGACACGAAAAATCTGGTGTGACAAGCACAGAATACAACTTTCGATTACCGAAGGTAAGAGAAAGTTGTGTGCTGTGCGACATTTGTTTACATTCAAAGAATACACAACTGAAAAGAATTCTTAAATATTTCTCTATACATTTCCTATGGGAGAAATCGTAACTCAAAAAGTTATAGGGAATTTCAAGACCCGAGTATTTTTCCGGGACTCTCCATAACGTCCTCTATAAGGCCTTTTTTTTTTTTTTTTTTTTTTTTTTTTTTTTTTTTTTTGGGGTGCGGGGGGCCCCCCCCCGGGGTGCAAAATTTCATTTCAAAATTCCAACGAGAAGTTGGTCAAACAGAGCGTGACAGACGGACGGACAGACAGACAGACACAAGAACAGACGGACACTCTGCAATTATTATATATTGATTTTTATCTTTATTTTATATTCTCATTTATTGAATTTAATTAGTGAAATATAAATTATAAAATAATTTTAATTTTTTTTATTGCTAATTGACAAAGAAAGAAAGAGAAAGAGAATTCATTAGCATGAAATTGAACTGAGCCAATCAATCCTTGATTCATTTGCATCTTTTGTTCTTAATGATGAGCCTCATATCACATACTCTGACGTCATAAATTATCCATTTAACAGTATAAGAAAGGAGATAGCTATATTGTTTGGCTATTTGATTGTAGATAAGAGTTTTTTGTTGTTAAAGGAGGGTTGTTGGGGGGGGGGAGGGGGAGGGGGGGGATCGATTGTAAAAGCTCGCCTGCCTGTCCTCTTTTACTAACTCTTTGATTAATGGCTGACAATTTCAATTTATAAACTCACTCAGGATAACAAAAGCGTAAATAATTTCATTTCACTTATCCTATTATTACCTTTTTAAATCTTCATAAATCTCACTCTATTTATCTAAAGAACGAGTGTTTTTGAAAAAAAAAAAATTATTAATGTCATTTAATTTTAATCATGAGAACGGAGATTGCCGAAAAAAATCATCAGAACAAATTATGATCTACTCTTTGATCTCTGAATATAAATACGTCAATTTCTCTTTGCTTCTTCTTCCAAGGAATATTTCACGGATGGCTCACTTTTTCCATTTAATCCTGAATTATAATTATCAAAGTTAAGAGTGTCAATTAATTTCTAAACGACTTTGCTCTCTACGAAGTGGATATAAAGACAAAGTGTTTTAATCGTAAAAAATTTTTGAATTTATGTCGGTGTGTGTGTGTGTGAACAGGATTTCTTAAAAACGCAAGTAGCCAGATTGTTGAAATTTGGTACACTTCTTACTCTAAAATTTATATCAACTTTTGGCGTAAATATGTCAACCTCAGTACTTTATCTAATAAGTTTTTTTTTTGATTTTGTAATTTGAATAAATTACACTATTTCAAAAAGTTTTTATTCTTTCACGTTTTTTTTTTCGAAAACTGATTAATTTGTTAGATAATCAACCTGATAAAGGTTATGATTGGAGACCAAATAAAAATTAAATAAAAGATTTTTTTATTTAATCTCCTGGCTGCAAAGTCCCTGCGAATCCCGAGGAAATTTCCACAGCCATAAAACATCAATTATTTCCTAACTAAAAAAATTATTTTTTTTTTTTTAAAATTTTTTTTTTTTTTTTTTTTTTTTTGGGGGGCCCCAATAATCAACTAAAATGATATATTACATATATAGGTAAGAGAAAGTAAAAAGAACATTCAGCACATTTTAAATTACATATAGTATAAAACTGCACTCATTTGGTCATTCTTGCACCTTGTAGGTTCCAAAACAAAAGAGTGTATCATATTCCTACCTATAATATATTGACTCTAAATGTCCTTTCATAAATAGCATATACTAATATATAAAGCGCAAGCCACTGATTTCCGTTTTATGTTCCTGTTTCCCACTCTCTCCCGCTGATTGGTTAAAGTGGGAGTTTCTCGGGGAGGGGGCTAATCTGGAGTGACTGGTCAGCACAGGCACACATTTTTTTTCTTAATTTCAGTAATTTAAAGGCGCATTCTGTACTACTTGTTTGCCAGAATATAAATATAAATCAAATTTTTAAGTATTAATTTTCAAAATTTTAAATTAAAAAATACATTTTTTTTTTTTTCGAAAAAAGTGTATTTTTTTCAAATCTCGTGGGGGTAATTACCCCCTTTACCCCCCCCTAATATCCGCCCTTGGTGTGAATGGGAAAAAAGTATTAAAAAAAAAACACACAGATCTATGTCGCGAAAAGCACTTTTTTTTTTTGATTCAGAGCCCTTAAAACGTGTATATCCATCAAAATCATCGAATTTTTAGAAAAGAAACTAATAATTCCTCTCTATATATTCTCATATATTGGTAAAGCAAAAACCGGTCACATATTATTACTTTCTCTCTTACCTGTATATCGCTCCATTAGAATAACAAGGTTCTAACTGCACCAACAACACTAGTTTTGAGAAAAATGAAGTCAAAGATTGTAATAGCTGTAGTACGTTAAATATAACAGTTTTCGTCCCAAATTTTTTTAAATAAGTTGTATACATTAAAGTTATTATTTTCCAATGTTTGGATGATAAAAAACATTAATCATTGATTTTAAAAATAATAGCATTTTGCAGATAGAACTTTGTTATTCTGTAAATGGGCATTTTCAGAATAACTTAGTTCTAACTGCACATTTGGGGGGCCGCAAAAAAGTAAATTTTTTAATTTCTTTCGGCCGAACCTTGTAAAAAAGTTGCCTTTTGGCTAGAAAATGATAATGGCGAAGTTTTAGCCAAATTGGATAGCGTTAACCCGTGCCTCAACGGGAGTTAAAATTTTGAAAAGTGCGATTTTATGTAAAAATTCATAGTTTTTACTTCATAAAATGAAAACCAATTGTCGAAAGAAAACTAAATCTTGTCTCATTTCGTAGCAAATTTAATTCTCTTGAAGTTTTATCATAACGATTTTTTCGTTAAAATCTATAGATTTAATGATATTTTGAAAAATAATTGGAAAACTCACAATACAGACCATTCGATATAACTTTTTTCCGGAAAAAATATTCGAAAGGAATGAAATTTTTACAAGGTTATTTGGGGGTACTCTCAGGATGTCTATCCTGGCGATTGTGCAACCTCGAGGGCCCACTCAGTGAGGGGGGTGAGTGGAGGGTGACAAAGACCCTCAAAAATTTGAGAATTATT
>JAKCPI010025286.1:0-71917 GCA_023213315.1 Euborellia annulipes | reverse complement strand
AATTTCTTAAATTACAATTCCTCGGCAAGAATAATAGACTTTAGAATACTAGAACTATTATTTTCAAATGTAAAATTACCTGAGATGAGAAGTGATTGAGTTGTCAGATTGATTTAATTCATATTCAGAAGGTGAACAAAAATATGGAAACTTCTCGTGCGAGCTTTTGACCTCCGACGTTATTGAAAGACGATACATCGTTGCTTCTGACTAATCACTGAATTTAAAACAGAAAGAATAGACCAAATTTATACGTAAAGACCTCATAAGAAATAACGACTGATTGAAAGTGCTGGTCAGGCGACGCGTCGCGACGTTTGTTTGTATTCTTTGAAGATATAAAAGTTCTTTGACAGGAAGAGAAGTCAAAGGTTCAAAGTTTAAAATAAAAGCTAAATAGACTGTAATTGAATAATATATTAATAACATTCAATGAATACCTTGATTCGGACTTAATTAATCATATGTATATTTAAGAAATTTTTATGTTTATTCTTTGGTGGACCAAATATCCCATGCCCATAGTGCCCAAAATCGAATCGAATCTTATTCAAATATATACATCTCAAAAACTATTTAACACTATAGAGAGAGCTTTGATATCTGATAAAGGGTATAAAAAATAATTTTCTATTAATTAAATTTTTTTATTTAAAGAATCTTGTAATTTATCTTTGGATCACTCAACAAGGACTTTTTTATTCTTTCAAAAATTTGAATTTAAAGTCAATGTCAAGAACGAATCGTTGCTATCTTAACACAAATTAAATATCAAGGCTACCAGACATTTTTAATTATTTTTCTTTAAAAAATATAAACACTAATAAAAATAAAATATTTTTTCTTAAAAAAAAGTAAAATTATTTAGAAAAAAATATTTAAATTAAAAAATTATGAAGGTTTTTACTATTGTTGCCAATTTCTGATTTGCTTGCGCGATAAGAGAGCCTCTCGCTTCCGATTCGGTTACTAAAAATGACGTTTGTATCGACATCGACAAGATTCTGGACAAGATGACCTCACAGACTCTCCGATGGCACACTTTTGGTACGCATTTTTTATTTTTATAAATTTTTTAATTTTATTAATATTATTTAACCATTTTTTATTTGTCTTAAATGGCCTTGATTAACGCCCTCATAAACTTTTATGATAATATTTTCAAATCGTCTTCAATGTTAATAATTATATTTCAAGTTTTCCTTGAACAAAAAAAAAGCATCTCATTTTTTTAATCATTTTCTTATATAATTAATGATCTTTTTTGATTTTTTTTATCCAGGAAATAAGTAAAAGAGGCTGGCCTGGTGCTCGATATCTGATTGTTTTGGTTCTTCCAGAAGAGGAATGTGCAATGTGTCATCACGTCAAAACGATTACTCATTCAAGCAATTAAAATTTTAACATTTAATTACTTATTACTTTAGTCTTGAGTGTGTGGGTATTTAAATTAAAATCTTCAGAATGAAGCCAATAATAGACTTCGAAGAATGTTTAAAGGATTCACCAAAATTCCGGTTTGTTTCATTCCATTAAATATATGTGTTTATTATATTAAAAATCATTTCTATAATTTATTTATTTATTTTTAGCTCTACTTTGGAAGACCAAGAATCAGATATAGAAGCTCTAGAAATAAAACTTGATAAGGTTTGACATTTTTTTACACAAAGCATTGTTTCAATTTACTCCTTTATTTATTTTAGAAGAAAGTCATGAATAATTTCACTTAATTTTAATTTAAAATATTTGAAGATATTATAATAAATTCGTGGGATTTTAGTTATTTTAATTTTTCTTTAAAACCAACTAACTGACGTTATTACTTTTATTTAACGTCAATGTCATACATGTCAGATTTTCTAATCAAATTTAGTAACGTGTTTTTGCTTTTTAATTTAACCGTCATTACGGATTTTTTAAAGAGATAAATATGTAAGCATTATATAGTATTACTAGTCCCCCTTCGCGCTTCCACCAGGGCTACCCCCTGACCCTTGCTCGCCTTCGCGACAAGTTTATTCCCAATTTGGGATATTTCTTGTTGCAATCAAGTGTTAAGATGTTAAGGAAGGATCTTATATTTAACGAGGCGAGGGTACCGATTGGGAACACACAAAGGGTCTGTTTATGACTGTTTAAAGGGTCAGTCACCTGCGTCCTCTCTTCGTTTTTCAACTGCTGCGTAGCCCCCACCCCCAGCCCATAGTCAGGTAGGAAGCTGGTTCACACAGCATAAAGGACGCTCTCTAATTTCTAGCCAACTTGTTGATTTTGTGTTCCCATATTGAAGAAATCTGATTATAATTAATTTTCCAAAACATTTAAGAGTTCAAATTATTACTACGTTACTCCCAGAGCCATGTATTATAGTGATTATTTCAAATGATTCATTGAAATTGTATTTCTATAGAACATATACATACATATTTAATACATACATACATTTTTCCCATTTCATTTTTATATATATATAAGATATAATGTATAAATTTTGCATTATATTAAATGTTTCGGGTAATCCAGTTTTTAGGATCCTGCATAGGGCCGGTCCCGTTTAGGTTAGCAAGACAATGAGGGGCTAATTATTCCCTTTACCCCCCTCCCCTTTGTATCCGCCCTTGTTTATTACTCAGACATTTGGAGGTGATGTCCATTTACTACGAACAGCTGAGTTGTCTGAATGACAACAGCAACCCACCGCCAAGAAAAATCAGACAGAAAAATTAAATTTGCCCGGATTTTGGTGGCAAACCCATACTATAATTATATAGTGTTATTTTATTTATTATTAAAAATTAAAAATAATAATTTTTTTTTTCTTATTTTTAGGTGTTAAAATCTTGTGGAACAATGATCGACGCTGGTAAAATTTTTGTTACCCAACAGAACCTCTTTGTAAATAGTTTATGGGATTTAAGCACCTATTTTCGTGATGATACCGATGTTATTGTTTGTATGAACAAATTAATTCATGCTTTTCAAGAAATGCACAAATTTCACGCTATTTTATTGGACCAGGCATCGAGAACTATCCTTAAGAATCTCACAACATTTATTAAAAAGTAATTCTTTATTGTAAATTATTTTTTCTGTCAACACTCCAAGAATGTTATTTCTTATTTTATTTTTTAAAATCTGGTGTGACTGGTCGCACAGCACACAATTTTTTCTTATTTTCCCCTTTACCCCCCAAGGGAAAAAAAACCCAAAAAAATAAATGATTTTTGAATTTTAATCGAAATCATTAGTTCCGATTTTTAGAAATTCGAAAAAAACTTAAAAAGTACTTCAGTAAAGAACTAGTATTTTTGGGACGATTTTGTTCAAAAGCCAATTTTGAGTGTCCGGGAGGGTACCAAACTTAAATATAAAATTTCAATCCCGTAGCTCAATTCCTTCATGATTAAAATCGTTACACAAACACAGACCAATTTGCGGGACCCACTTTTTTGGATTAAGGGGACCTCAAAACGTGTATATCCCTCAAAATCTCGACTCCATAATTAAACTCGACGCGAATTTTTGACATGCTCGCAATACTTGAGAGCATATCAATTCAATTGGAGTGTTGAATTTTATTATATTTTCTTTCTTAGTAAAATCACTTATATAATTAAAATATATTTTTTCCTCTTTCAGTGATATTAAAAGTGTCAAAGAATCGAAGCATTGTTTTGATAAAATTTCAAACGATTTAGATGCTGCGTTGGTTAAAAATTCGAGTATACCGAAGAGTAGGCCTACAGAAGCGGAAGATTCTTCCAATATGCTATGTGCGACAAGATCTTGTTTCAGGCATACTGCCCTTGATTATGTTCATACAATCAGTATTATTCAAGCCAAAAAACGATATGAAATCCTCGGCACTGTAATTTCATTTAAATTGCAATTTAATTCTTTATATTTGTGGTTTATAATAATATTTTTTTTTTTTTTAGCTTTTATCTTATATGCATGCTTGTAATACGTTCTTCCATCAAGGAACGGATCTCTGCCAAGATCTAGATCCTTTTTTTAAAAAATTAGAAAAAGAGGTGATTATTATTATTATTAGAATTTAATCATTCAAATAACCACAAAACTTTCACTCATTTTATTAAACCGATTGACGTAACAGTTTTATTTTATTAATTATTATTAACTTTTAGGTGGATTCAATGCGTAAAGAGAGTGGCAAACTAGAAAAAGAAATGGAAAATCGACACATGTTTGTGAATAGTCATGATATAGTGACAGCCGGAAATGGAACATCGAGCAATATGATCCGAATGGAAGGTTATTTATTTAAAAGAACATCAAACGCTTTCAAAACTTGGAATAGGCGATGGTTTATGTTACATGATACTAAGCTGGTTTATCGCAAAAGATCTGGTGAAGATCCAGGGACAATTATGGAAGAAGATTTAAGACTTTGCACGGTCAAACAAGTCATGGAAGGAGAACGTCGCTATTGTTTTGAAGTCCTTAGTCCCGCCAAGTACGTACAGAATAAATATACTTTTAAAATACAAAACCATCTAGTGTGGTGAACGATTTAAATAGACGAAGACGAGCCTTGATTTTTTTCACTATTAGCTTTCGGTTTGAACTCTTCTTAGGTTGGAGGTAGTAGTTTAACCAAATATCATTGAGCACTTAATTTTTAAGTTTTTTTTTTTTTTTTTTTTTTTTCAAGATTTAATAATTTGAATTTTTGGCCCTTATCAAAGACCTAAGAATAATTTATTAATATATTTACTGTGAGTATATTTTTTACTGGAGTGACAATATAGCCCCCTGAAGTTGAACTACCTTGCTCAGGATTGACTGGAGATCCTCTGCTTCGTATTCATATGGTCACTTGATCCTCCAGCAAAAACTGGTACTAACAGTAAAACCTTATATAAGATCATATCCAATCAAGGGCGGATCCAAAGGTCTTTCTCGGGGGGGGGGGGGTGATCTGTTGTGACTCGTCGCACAACACACAATTTTTTCTTAATTTCGGTAATTTAAAGGCGCATTCTGTACTTGTTTGCCAGAATATAATTACAAATCAAATTTTTAAGTATTAATTTTTAAAAATACATTTTTTTCGCAAAAAACCATACAATTGCATTAAAAAATTTACAATTCATTTTTTTAAATGATTTTAAAGAATGAATTTCTGTCAGTTCAACGAATGTTTCATTTAAATTGATATTTTCCCATTTTCTTAGCGGTATTATTATTATAGTATTATTACTATTAATACTATTATTACAGAGTTAATTCAGATTAATTGATTTTTAGGAGTCATGTACTTCAAGCAGACTCGGAAGAAATGCTTCAATTATGGATAGACGCCTTGCAAAAGGGAATTGGAGCAGCTCTACAAAGAAGTCTATCTGAACATGAAAACTCACCATGCGGAAATGTAGATAAGGCCAGTGGGAGTTTTAGCATTGGAGGAAGTAGCACCGGGGAAAATCGCCCCAACTCTGAATCTCTCTCTTCTTCCAAAGGGGAAAGATCTCGATGTTCCAACAGTGGATCTAATTCAGGAGGCCGCACTCGAGTCTATAAACAATTATTAAAAATCCCGGGAAATGATCATTGTTGTGATTGTAATCATCCGGAGCCAAGATGGTGTAGCATTAATTTAGGAATAACTCTTTGTATAGGTAATACATTTATTATTACATGTTATAGTCAAGTGTCTTTAAAGAAATTAATTTTTATTATTATGGAAATTTTTAATTATAGATCGCATTTTGTTATTATTTATTTATTAAAAATATAAATACTGTACAATGTTTCGATTGCATATTCTGCAGCCATTTTCAAGTACTGTGCACTTGCTCAGACTCGAGTGAACTAACTTCCAAGGGACTGTTACATGCATTTTATATACATCGATGTCAGCGCAATCTACCTAATTCCTATGAATTAACTTAGTAACTTCAGCGCCATCTACACTCATTCCCATGAAGTTAGACACAATCATCAAAGCAAGTGTTTACATAAAAATCATGATGTTACTATAAATTTGTTGAATTTGATTTTTTAACATAGATGGTACAAAATATTATTATTAAATTATTCCAATAATATAATATAATAATCAAACCTTAATATCTATCTATCATTTTTCTCATTCAACACAATGTTCCAAATTTTGTTAAGCTTATAGAGGAGCAAGTACATAGTACTTGAAAACGACTGCAGAATAAGCAGTCGAAACGTTGTACAGTATTTATATTTTTAATAAATACTCGTAATTAATACAAATTCTAATCTATAATTAAAAACTCCCATAATAAAATAATAATAATACAAACCACAAAAGCTTTAATAAACACATCCGTGATAAATTAATTTTTTCTTTTTGAAATTTAAAAAAAAAAAAAAAATGACACCCATTATCAAAACCAGAGTACAAATTTTTTTTTCTTTTATAGAGTGCTCAGGTGTTCATCGAAGTTTAGGGGTTCATTACAGTAAAGTTCGCTCTCTAACCCTTGATGACTGGGACAAACAACCCGAGATCCTAAAAGTAATGGCAGAACTTGGAAATAGCATTGTTAACAAAGTATATGAAGCCAATGTACCCAGCAATGGTATAGCTCGTGCCACTCCTAATTGCTCAAGGTAAATAAAACAAAACTTAATAAGTATAAAAAAAATGATAATTTTTTAAATTCCAAATTTTTTTTTAGTAATATCAGGGAAGCGTGGATAAAAGCTAAATATTTAGAACGACGTTTTGTCAAACAATTATCACCGTTGCCAAGTCCCTCAAGTCTTTCAACTTCCTCAGGTGTTCATGATTCTGATTTAAGTCTCCCAAGATCAGCTCGACCTATTAGTGTTCGTAAATGGAGTGTAAGGAAATTACGACGCCGTCCTCGGAGCACAGATGCCAAAAGAGATAAAATCAATATCACTAAAGATAATAAAGAAGCCGAGGAACAAGCAGAAGATAGTGGAATTGAGAAAGCTGAAAAAGAATCAACTAAGGAAGAAGTGTTTCTCTTTGGTCAAAATCTCGATAAACAACCTTTAGAAGAATCTCTTGATTTGAGTAGTGATCAAGATTCAACGGGAGGCGAAGATAATGAAGACGAAATTGGTAAAAAAAAAATTTTACTCTAAATACAAATGAACAAATTGTTATTTATAAATATTCTTTTAGGCCAAGAAGATATTTCAAATTTAAGACCTGATTTATTATTATATAAAGCTGCTGCTGCACATAATCTTCCAGTAATGTGCCAGGCCCTTGCTTTGGGGGCGGATAAGTTTTGGATAAATCCGGAGGACCATGATCGATCTCCTTTACATCAAGCAATTCAAAGTGTAAGAGCAAAAGTATCTCATACTCTAAGTTCAATATCTTTAAAACATCCATCCATCAATAATATTATAGTCAATTTTTTTTAAAGCCTTTTTCTCTACAGAAGGGTTAAATTTATTTATATATTTTTAAATACAAAGTACCAATTGCTACCGGGGGACGTTCCACACGCTGATTACTCGGGGTCAGCAATGCGAGCTTTCGCCACATCACTTAACCGCAATGGTTGTGGTGACTGTTGGCTCCGATATCTTGTTAAGATATTCGCCCAGAAAGAGAAAAGTTTCTCAAAAAAAATTTTTCACGTCCCTATCTAAAATATTTCTTGATAATCGTCGTCTTAGAGACGACTCGTCTGTGTAAATGCAATGGGCCATTGGAATCTATTGGTATATCAACTCAATGGAAGTTTCTTTGCTTTCTTTTGCTTTTTCCTTGCTCGGCGACGAGTCGCTCCCGCGACTCTTGATTTAATTTAGTGCTCTTAAGATGGCCAAGGCCTCAACATACCTAGGTACATGGGCGTACCCAGCTTGGGGCAGGGGGCAGCTGCCCCCCCCCTCCAGAGGCAAGAAAAAAAAAAATTAAATGCTTATTAAATGATGAAATGAAACAAAATTAGGTAGGGCAATATGCCTTTAATTCGAAGGCTTTTCCCCTATATATATATATATATTTATATATGAAAATGCTATGTCACAATCTGGACGGCCATGATCTGCCCCCCCCCCTGGACGGCCATGATCTGCCTCCCTCTACATTTGATCCTGGGTACGCCCTTGCCTCAGTTCATTTGAATTTTTTATTTTTAGTTCTGTAATAAACAAACCATAGTCCTCTAAATCATCTTTATTATTATTTAAATTAAATAAGCTTAAAATAAAATCTTATATAAGTTCTTATAAAACTAATTTTTTAAACATTTTAGGGATCTGTGATGGCGTGTGAATACCTTATATTAAATGGAGCGAAGATCAATTACCAGGATAAAGAAGGGAAAACGCCTCTCTATCTTGCTACGGAGCTTGGTAAGTAGGTTGTGAAAAGTAGAAATGTTACACCCCTGGAAAAAATTAATTCATATATAAACAATTAATAAGGCATATTTATAAATTAAAATTTAAAAAAAAAATAGGAAATTAATGTAGGCATTCCTATACCTATAATTTATTTTTCTAGGTCATACTGCTCAAGCAGCGTTACTTCTCAAACACAAAGCAGACCAACATATCAAAGATAATGAAGGAATAGGACCTTTAGCAATTGCTGTTCGCCAAGTTAATGCTGATATTGTTACTCTGTATGGAATTTTTTGTATTAATACAGGGTGATTCTCGCTGATTTTAAAATAATTAACGCGAAACCATAGATCGATACAACAATGAAATAAAATGTTTGTTAATTTTGTAAGAAATAAAAATTAGATACAGAAGTTTCGAAATTAGTTACAAAGCTGCAGTTGTAGTGTTTTGAATCCTAGATCTATCATTCTTTCAGTCAGTTGAAATGTAAAAGGAGTTTCCGAAAGAAGTAGCATGTTATGTATTCTTGAATTCTGTACTGTGACTAAAGAACCTGTACGTATTACTTTCTCTTACCTCCAGTGGCGTAACCAGGGGGGGCGAGGGGGGCGCGAGCCCCCCGCCCCAGCGCATCGAGCCCTTGGCGCCCCCGAAACCGGCATAGGCGCCCTACGGCCTCTAAGATATAGCCCAGCGAATGTGATTTTATCATATTCTTTTCATCGATTGTCTTAAAAAATTGATTGATTTCTTTTAAAATTATATTACAACTTGAATTCTACTATTTTAAATGAATTTAATTCCAAAAATAATAAATAACGTATATAGAGGCGATAATTAAAATTTTTTTTATTTTGAAATATAGACCTATAAGCCTTAATTTGATGTTTTATGGCTGTGGAGATTTACTCAGGATTCGTATAAGCCTTAATATTTAATTTTTTGAAATTCAAAACTTTTTTAAGCATGAAGAAATTGAGCTATGAGACTGAAATGTTATATTTAAGTTAAACACCCCCCGGGACCCTGAAAATAAGCTTTTAATCAAAATCGGCCAAAAAGTACTAGTATTTTACTGATGTAGTTTTCAGTTTTTTTCGATTTTCTCAAAATGAAAGGGCTTTTACCATTCTTCAGGCCCGCCCGAGCCCGCCCGGAATTTTTCAAACCCGCCCATTCCCGCCCGAGATTTAGTGAATGAATGAACGAATGTCTAGCAATTTTTAAATAAAATTTCATTTGCATGCCCGTCGAAATAA
Organism: Euborellia annulipes; assembly: GCA_023213315.1. Taxonomy (NCBI): domain Eukaryota; kingdom Metazoa; phylum Arthropoda; class Insecta; order Dermaptera; family Anisolabididae; genus Euborellia; species Euborellia annulipes. The sequence goes on along the minus strand of JAKCPI010025286.1, from coordinate 62,318 downwards.
AATATTCTATTTTAAAAAGTTTTTATTCTTTGATATTTTTCCGAAAACTGAATAGTTTTTGAAATAATCACAGAAGAAAACGACATTTTCGTAAAAGCAAAGAAAAATCAAAACAAAATCATACAGGTGTCATTAAAAAACATGTAAATATAAACAAATTCGCTGAGAAAATTACTGGATGCAAGAAATTTGCCCGCCGAAGGCGGGCAATTGTCGCCGAAGGCGAGCAAGGGGTCCAGGGGGCGGAGCCCCCTGAAAATCGGCGCCCTAGTTGAGCTTCGCCCCCCCGCCCTCAAAGGCTGGTTACGCCCTGCTTACCTCTATATATGTTAATATATAGAGAGAGAAAGTATTGGATTCATGCCAAAAATTCGATGTCGAGATTTTGACCGATATACACGTTTTGAGGTCCCCTGAATCCAAAAAAGTGGTTTTCGCGACAAGGTCTGTCTGTCTGTCTGTGTGTTCAATTTTAAGCATGAAGAATTTGGGCTACGAGGTTGAAATTTTATATTTAAATTAGGCACCCCCTTGGTGCGTGACACGAAGCTTTTAAACACAATCGGCCAAAAAGTACTGGTACTTTACTGATGCACTTTTTCAGTTTTTTTCGATTTTCTCAAAATTTGCTATAAAGATTTTGATTAAAATTCAAAAATCAATTACTTTTTAGATCCTTTAAAATGTATATTCTCACTTTGTTCTCAAAATTGTTTTGAAGCACACTTTACTCTTGAACTTCATAGAAAAAATAGGAGAAATGGTTGCCATGGTAACAAAATATAAATATTTTCCATGTTTTTAAATTTTACCCTAATTCTAATATATCGGCGGAAACTAAATATATCTCAACACAAAAAAATCTGGTGTGACAAGCACAACTTTGGTTTACCGAAGGTAAGAGAAAGTTGTCTGCTGTGTGACCATTCACACCAGATTTTATTTTTTCTTTAAAAATAAAAATCCCTTTTGCTTAATTCTTGTATCGAACTTTGTTTTCGAGTTATTTTAATTAAAAATCCTCAAGGAGATCACCCTGCTTATATAATAGAAACAAAAGCTTTTACTCTAAAAGAAAATGATTTTCTTTTAGACTACGCCTCTCTGAATTGAACGATCAAATTCGCGCCTCCGAGCAAGGATCAACAGGCGATGACACCTTCCACGACGTGGTCCGCGATTTCTCGCAACTTGCCTACACCCATCCTGAGAGACTCTCCCGTGCTGGCGGAGGCAGTGATAGCAGCAGTCATTAAACGTTTAAAAATATTTTTCTCAAACTTCTCTCTCGACAAAAAGCAAGCTCTCTTTTTAAGTGGTATACTAATATTTTATACTATTTTTTTTTTTTTTTTAATTACAAAAATTCAAAAAATATTTTTATTTACTCATTTAAATAATAGAAAATCTTTTTTTAATTTTTCAAGAATATTTTTATATAAGTTACACTAAACTGATATTAGAAATTTATAATTTTTAGCCAAAGGATATAAGAAAATATAAAATAGACGTCTATATATATGATATATATATAAAAATATTTATTTCTTTTTATATAAGCTTATTAAATATATAAAAAATTAATTTTTGACTTGCGTCCTTTTTTGTATACACTAATAGCTGGTTTCTTTATTCATGGTCAAGTAGCTGGCCGTTGATTAAGTGACTTAGCCTTGTAAGGTAGAAATCCTCTTAAAAATAAAAATTAGCTGGTGTGGCCAGAAAACTTTTTCAAGTTGAGGTTTCGGATGATACGAGATAATCCTCACCTCTCTCTCTTAAATGAATAAAATATTATCAAATATTCAATATCGAGATCTTGATGGAAATACTCGTTTTGGAACCTTCTAAATGGGGCCCACAAAATGCTCTGTCTGTCTTTGTTTATAACAACTAACAGCAATTAAAATTTAAATACTATCTCCCAATATTTATCCTCCGGGGTATTAAAGACATCCACAACTCTTTACTCAACCCCTTCCCCCTAGCTATGGTCCTCTATACCAGTGCTTCTTAAATAGAGGGCCGCGGCCCCCTGGGGGCCATAGATTACCAGCAGGGGGGCCGCGAAGAGATGCAAATGTAACAAATAAATTATTATTCTTAAATACTTGCATTATAATTATAAAATTTAGAAAATATAATTGTGAGTATTTCAAATTTGGTCTGATATTAGCTTCTCGCACCGGAGTCCCGGGTTCGCTTCCCGTCCCAAGCGAAAAAAATTTATTTCATTTGAGTTGACTACAAATCATTTGAAATAAATAGTGATGGGGTCTAAATGGCCTTAGATGCTGAAAAAGACCTTAATATATATATATATATATATATTAGGGGGCCATGAGATAATGTCTAGGGTTCCAAAAAAAAGTCTAGGAAGCCATGCTCTATACCACATCTCACCATTTTAATAGATTCAAAAGGAAAATAAAACAAATATTTTATTTCTTTTTATATCAGGAATGAAAGTTGAAAGAAAAATGCAGCCAGAATTTTTTCTTTAAAAATATATTTCAACACCTGACGTTTCGGCTTTGGTCAAAGACATCCTCAGAGCTGCTGTTGTATATGTATATGTATGCATATATGTATATGAAGACCAACAGCAGCTCTGAGGATGGCTTTGACCAAAGCCGAAACGTCAGCTGTTGAAATATATTTTTAAAGAAAAAATTCTGGCTGCATTTTTCTTCCAACTTTCATTCCTGATACAAATTCCACCAGCCCTTATACTAATTTCTTTTTATATTAAATAAGATATTTAGTCCTGAAGGGAATTTCTTTATTACAAGTTTAAGTCGCTTATCCAAGGGCCAGCTGATTTTTAAACGATCGAACAAGATATAGATAGGTCTGGCTCAATTACACTGCTTTTTGAAAAAGACTTAGAAAAAAATTACTTTATATGCAAATGAAACGATGTCCAAGGTTCCCATCCTGGCTCAATACTTTTCTCAACTTTGGTACTTCTCATAATTCTTTTGTGATAATTTGATCTATGATGCAATATTTCAAATCTGTTTTTATTATAATTAAATTTTAAGAATACTGTCTTTCATTTGATTTTTAACAACAAATCGCTTTCATTGTGTTGACTAACATATATATACCATTGATTAGTCGTCAAATTATTAGAATCTAGATTAGGATTAAAGAACAGTATTTATAAGACTGCTGGGTGTCATGACTAAAAGTCACAACGAAAAATATTAGATTAAACACCTTAGGATATGTATTTACTTAAATAAAATAAAAAAGCCAAAATGAAAGCTTATAATTTTACATGTTTTATATTAAATAAGTATCATCTAAAAAATTCCTATTAGATTACAGGGTATTTTCAACCATTTTTGAACGTAAAAAAACTTCTTCCAGAATGAATTGAATTTTTTTTAAGAATATAAAATTTGTTTACTATACTTTATTCTCTGCGGAAGAATCAAATCTATTTATTTTTATTATCAAAGATTTTTTTATATATTGAATAACCATAACGTTGTTGTTGAGTCTTATAAATTTATATCAAATTTTAGTCTTCAAAGACAAAATAAAAACATATTTTTAATATATCCTGAGTGCTAGTGTAAATGAAAATTTTTGGGATATACGTCGTAATAAATTAGTATCGAATATTAGCAGTGATTGGAGAAATATTCACCAAATAATATTGAAACTATTTTAACATCTTATAAGAGTATTAACATTGGTTTATTTATTTCTCAAAAATAAAATATAAAATATTTCAAGAATTTTATCTTTCTGAATCGTGACGATAAATTACCTGATTAATTTGCAAGCGGATTTGGATAAAAATAGTTTTAAAATTACCAATAATTTATATTATTAGATAAAGTTCATGAAGGACTGATCTATTAGGGCCGATTCTTCATCGATCCTAAGTTGCTGGGCTGGGGTTAAACTACTTATCCTTTCTTTTGAAAGTGCTAAATATTTTACAGTTCCGACTCAATAGAACCCGCGCCTGTTTAATTAGTCCCACAAAGCTTGAAATATTTTTTTTATTATATATAGGTATATATAAGGGTTTCGGCCGAAAAAACTAATTTTCTTATTTCGAAGTTGTAAAAGCGCGGAAAGTTGAGAATTATATAGACAAAAAAAAAGGAAAAAAAAATATCGGTTGACATCTTCCGGTCGCCCATAGGCCCTAAAGTTTGACAAAATATAAAAAAAAAACTTCATTTTTGCGATTATTTTTTTGATTTTTGAATTCACGCCATAATGAAACACAATGTACTTTTGTTTAAAAAGAAAATTACTCTAAATTCTTCAGTCCTCGCCTTATTTCCGTGATGCGGGGTCGGCGGCCCTCACTTCTTCCCTCCAAACCTATCACGCGTTTTTGCGACCGGAAGAAATAGAACAGACGGACCCGTCGCACGGTCTGACGCCTGTTGAAAAGAGGAAGGAAGAGACAGACATACAAAGAACAGAAGGACTGCCTTAAGTTAAAAAAAAAAAAGTATATTTAAGATATAAAAAAACACGTAAAAATATAACTTTTTCATTATTTTGGCAAATCCCGGGGCTTATGCTCAACCGGAAGGTATCAAATGATCTAAACCAAATTAAAACATGTTTTTAGGCTCTTTTTGAAGATGTTACAAACTATTACATCTCGAAAACATCAAATAAAAAAAAATAATCGCAAAAAAGTAAAAAGAAGTTTTTTTCATATTTTGTCAAACTTTAGGGCCTATGCACGACCGGAAGATGTCAACCGATTTTGATTTTTTTTTTCTTTTTTTGTCTATACTGTATAATTCGCAACTTTTCTGCGCTATTACAACTTCGGAAATAAAAAATGAGTTTTTTCGGCCCCCCCTAATATATATACTATCACCTAATATAATAATATATCTGGACAGTAAAACTTTTGAATTTCCATTTTTTTTTAAATTATTGGAAGGTGAAGAAAATAGACTCATTCGGCCCAAAATCATTTATTACCCATGTCAACGTTTCGGGGACTATACGTGACGTATATTTATATTATATTTTCTTCACCTTCCTGTAAATTAGACCGCCTTCCTCCATACGATTATTTTAAATTATTATTATTATTGTTTTTATTTTGTGTAAGAAATCCAATTGGTATTTTTAATGAATTTTTACCCAAAATTAGACCAATAATGATACTAATTAAAAAAAAATGGAATTTCAAAAGCTTCATTGCTCAAATATTTTATTGGGGAATGTATCTGCAATAAATAAACCTTTGTTATAAAATTTTAATCTTTAATATTTAAAAATCTTGATAAATCATTTTTAATAAAATGGGTAATATAGGCCTAAAATCATCTTCTGAGAGAGGACTTAGTCCACATTAGAATTTAGTAAAAAAAGAATAAAATTTTAACATATTGCGATACCCTGTAAATGTAATTTTTGTTTTTAAACCTACCATTATGACACACTATGAGATGCTCATTTTTAATTATTAAGTTGAACACTTGTTATAATAAAAAGAATTAAAGTAAAATTCCCATTAATATAAAGGATTCTGATTTTATAAATGGAATCTCTTTTGAAAACATTTATTTTTTAATACCGATATTTGTTAGTGTGATCTTTCACATACAATAATTTACCTATCACATGAATTTATTTTATATATACACATATTTTTATAATATTTTTGTCAATATATTATATATATTTGTTAATAAATCCTTTATTTTTTAAATTTGTCATATCATTATAATTTGTTAGATCTGTTTTTATTGATACTCATTTTAAGATTTTTGGAGGCCTTAAAAAAGTCTTAAAATATATACTATAAAGAGTCTAAAAAAATTCAAGACTTTAAAAAAAATTGCTTAATGAATGTAGAATTAATTTTATTATCACCATGTTTATCAATTTAGAAATGTAAATCATAAATTATACTAATAATATGCAGCGAAAGATGGCTGTAGGGATTAGAGGATGTGTGAAAAAGAGCCGAGTCAGCTGCACTGGCGGAATTCATCCTCTTCTTCACTTATCATCTAATAAAATGCCTTGTAAACATTCCATTGTTAAAAAGAATATTATATTTGTTGTTATCATCAAAACTTATCATAAATAAAATAACGAAATATTGAATATTATATATTTGTTTTCTTATATTCCTTAGAAATAAATATTCCATATGAAAAAAACCTTGTTCATCAAAACCCAAAACATTTTTTTTTATATTAAGACAGACAACTAGAAGACTATCAAAAAAATCTCTAGCAGAAATAAATATCTCCAAGAAATGGAAATAACCCCTTTGTTAATTGTTACTAATACAAAATTCTATTAACAGTTATGAACTCTGTTGATTGGTGTAACCATTTTGTGTTTCAATAAATCGTCTCGTAAGTGGAGTATTGTAAATCAGACCTTGGGAAACTAATTTTTCGAGATGAGGGATAAAAATTGAAATTGTTCTTTGATAGGAAAGAGCTTGTTTATTTTTTCAGGCCTATATTTAAAAATAGTTCGGAAGAAAAATAAATTGCTTTTAAAATAATTTCAGCATTAAACAATTTCAACAGGGTCGGATTTAGGCATTTGCCACCTCTAGGCAGTGGACTCTTGCAGCCCCCCCCCCGCCCCCTCCTTCTTCAACCACCCCAACACCCCAGTGGACGTCTGATTACCTATATCTTTTCAACATCAAATACTTTTCAGTTACATGTACTAAGTCTGTGATGTCTGTGATTTTCGATTTTCTAAAAATTCGCTCTAACGATTTTGATTTAAATTCAAAAATCATTTATTTTTTAGATGCTCTTTAAAATGTATATTCTCATTTTGCTCTTGAAATTGTTTGAAATACACTTTACTCTTGTACTTCATAGGCAGGGCCGTAACGAGGGCGTGGCAAAACAGGCGCCCTGGGCACAACTGGGCTGGGGGCGCAAAACAAAGGGGACCAACCTAGTTATGAGCTGCACGAGGTTTTTATTATTTTGGGAATTAAATTTTATTTTTGAATATAAAATTTTAAAAATTAATACACCAGTCCCCCCTCTCCCTCACATGAGGTATAAAAAACAGTTAAGAATAAAAAAAAAAAAAAGTGCAGGAGGTAGATTTGAACTCGCGAATTTTGGTTACGTGAGATTGGAAAAAAAAAAAATGGAATGCATGCGGACGAATTAACTACCTGAGCCAAACTTGACTTGATTGATATAAGGAAATATAAGCCATATGAGAAACATGAAATAAAAGAAGTATTAAAAAAATTTTAATATTCCACATATGATATATCATTTTTCATTACTTTTTATGCGGATTAATAATTTATAATAAAAATATCAATAACATGCTTAGTTTTCAAATAATTCAATGGGCAAACGTCAGATTGTTTATGCCTTAATGTAATTAAACCAAAAACTCTATCTAACATATGATACATGTCATTAATTCTTGAATTCCCCCTGATTCCAGAGAACTAAAGCCCTTTTAATTATATGATCTAATTTGGGAGTTATTGGCGATCAAAGTTGATGTCATTAAGGTCCAAAATATAAGACTATTTTCGACCTTAATGACATCAACACTCAATTTTCTATATTATCGAAAAAGCTTATTTAGCATTGTCTGATTAAAACCAAATTTTTACCAGAGATTTATAATTAAAAAATGAGTTTTTTTCTAAAGTTTCATTGAGATTGGTAAAGAAATAAATAAAATATTGACTATTTTGTAAATTGAATTTTAGAATTCGGGATCCCGGATGGGTAAAGAGAGCGATCTATGAACCGAGTCTAGGCTTATATTTGAGATCTCAAATTCTAAAACTCAATTTACAAAATAGTCAATATTTTATTTATTTCTTTACCAATCTCAATGAAACTTTAGAAAAAACTCATTTTTTAATTATAAATATCTGGTAAAAATTTGGTTTTAATCAGACAATGCTAAATAAGCTTTTTCGATAATATAGAATTGAGTGTTGATGTCATTAGGTCGAATATAAGTTTAACTTTGATCGCCAATAACTCCCAAATTAGATCATATAATTAAAAGGGGTTTAGTTATTTGGAATCAGGGGGAATTCAAGAATTAATGACATGTATCATATGTTAGATATAGTTTTTAGTTTATTTACATTAAGGCATAAACAATCTGACGTTTGTCCATTGAATTATTTGAAAACTATGCTTGCAATTGAAGTTTTAATTATAAATTATTAATCCGCATAAAAAGTAATTAAAAATGATATATCATATGTGGAATATTAAAATTTTTTAATATTTTTTTTATTTCATGTTTCTTATATGGCTTATTTCTCCTTCATGTAATTAAATAAAGTGTGGCTCAGGTGGCTAATTCGTCCTCATTTTTTTTCCAATTTCACGTAACCAAACTCCGCGAGTTCAAATCCACCTCAAGCACTTTTTTTTAAATCATATTATCAATTTCCTTTTATTTTTAATGCTAACTTATAATTTCATTTATCTGTCATTTAAACGCGAGAAAGGATTTATGGAATATAAATTTTGGTAACCCCTATATTTAGGGAATTTTGACAAATTTTTAAATAACTTTTTTTTAATTTATGTTGGCATGAAGGCCACAATTTTAACCAATTACGCTGACTGGAGTTGGAGAACGAATCTAGAGGAGCAACTGAGCAGGGTATTTTTTTATTAAATTACTAAAAATTAAAAAGAAATTACAAAGATTTAATATATACTTTGTATGATTAAAAAAGTAAAGACATAAGTTTTTTTTTGTGATGTTTTTATTGTTTGGTGGGAAGGTTATAAAAATTTATCACAGATTAATGATATATCATTAATGAGGAACTTGGCTAAAAAAAGGTTAGGAAACCCTGGATTATGGGGGGGGGGAGGGGGCGCAAGTTAGACATTTGCCACAGGCGCTTCATACCCTTGTTACGGCACTGTTCATAGGAAAGGAGAAATGGTTGCCAAGTTAACAAAATATAAATATTTTCCCATGTTTATAAATTTTACATCTTGAAATTTGATATGGCCCCCGGGTGTGGCGTAGTAGGTAGCGTGCCTACCTCCTATACCAAACGTCGCGGGTTCGGACCCAGGCAGTCCGATGATTTTATTTAAGCCATTTGGATACCAGATGGCTTAAATAGAAATGCCTGAACCTACAATTTATATATTACTTACAACGGTTATCGTCAAAGTCTTAAATGGCCTAAGTTGCCGAAAAGACTGTGTGAATGTGTGTGTGAGTGTGAGTGTGAATGAGAAAAAAGTGTGAATGTTTAAAAAAAAAAAAAAAAAAAGAAATTTGATATATCAGTGGAAACTAAATATATCTCGAGACAAAAAAATCTGATGTGACAAGCACAGAACACAACTTTCGATTACCTAAGGCAGTGGTTCCCAAGGGTGCCGCGAGAATGCCTAAGGGGTGCCGCGAGATATTTAGATTAAAAACAAATAAAAATAAAGAGGCCCCCAGGGCGGAAAAAATTTCGTTTTGATAGGGGAAAAAAGGAAGGGTGCCGCTAGTGTGTAATATTATTCCCAACGCACCTTTGGGGTGCCGTGGACTTCAAAAGGTTGGGAAACGCTGACCTAAAGTAAGAGAAAGTTGTGTGCTGTGCGCAGGGCCGGAACTAGGAGATTTTTTAGGGGGGGGCAAAATTTAATTCCCTCCCCCCTCCTTAAAATTTTCTATACAAAATTCATATCATTTTACCTTTTTTTTTAGTAAATCTTTTTCTAATTGCCGCCCCCTGATATCTGCCGCCCGGGACACATGCACCCACTGCCCCCCCCTAGATCCGGCCCTGGCTGTGCCACCAGTTACACCAGATTTTCTAATTTATTTTAAATCTGTTTATTTATAATCAGAGGCGCCGGAACGAATTTGAATCGGGGGGGGGGGGGGCAAAAAATTTTTTTTAGAAAATTAAAATAATTTAATATGTTCAAATAGTATAAAACAAAAACAAATCTACTATAAAGCTTTAAAAATTTTAAATAAAATCACAATTTTAATAAAATTAAAATTTTAAAAAATTTGCTAGTGATTTTATCAAAAATATTTGGAAAAAATTTGGAAAAAAATGAATTTCTTACTCTTAATTTTTTTTAATTTAGATTTTATTTTTCAAAAGTAAAAATCAAAAGAAGAAATTTTGCCCCCCCTCTGCCCCCTCCTATAGGATGCCAGGGGGGCAATGTACCCTTGCCCCCCCCCCCAAGTTCCGGCGCCTATGCCCTCCAAAATAAAAAAAAAAAAAATCAACCAAAAAAAAAAAACCATATAATTTTAATTTATAATCAAATCGTTTAAAAGCTCCCCGGGACCCCAAATCTCCTCCCCTTCCCCCCTTTTTCCCTCATTATTTCTGTTGACCTTGAACTTGAACTTCAAGCCAATCAAAAAAAAAAGTTGATTTGAATGTTCGAGGTGATAAAGCAGTTGAAAGACAGGCGCAGTCTGGCCTGTAGCCACAATTAATGGGGATGTCAAATATGCAAATATGCGGTTTAAAGATCTACATCTATTGGTTAATTTTCTGAAACGCGCATTTTTGGCTTTTATTGAGTTTTTTATATTATTAAAGGCATTTTTATTGTAAATAACCATTCTCTTTACTAATAATGTATAAATCCATATGATATGTCATCTATTTGAGTTGATAATAAGAGATTTAGTTGATAAATAAGTGAAATAAAGAATGCCGAGTTGTAGAGATTTTGATTTTTTGGCGGGGGTTAAAATGACTCAGTTGGGGAGGCTGCGCTCTGCGCTCTGCGTTCATTAATAAGAAAACAGGCAGAGAGAAGAAAGACAACAGAACAGACGAAAAGGCAAAGAGAGCGAGAGAAACGCACGACACCAGGCAAACTTTGTCAAATTGACAGTTTTATTCCTTCCCAATAACCTCCAAGCCCAATTCTCATGATCAATACATTTAATAAAAAATATGTTCGTTAATCAACTATGTCGATTATGTGGAAATGTCAAAACGAATTTATTTTCTATATTTGGATCCGAAGGTTTAAAATTAGATATCGCGACGAAAATTATTAAATGCCTTCAAATTTGGGTAAGTTTTTTGAAGATTTACAATTATTCTATTTTTAATATTTATTTATTTATTTTCTATTAGATTTATCCGGAAGATCCTTTACCGCAATACGTTTGTACAGATTGCTATAGTTTACTAAGTCAGAGTTTCCAATTTTATGAGTCAAGTTCTCGGGTCCAAGAAGCGCTCCAGGCCCAGCTGAACGCATATTTAAGGACGGGCAATTATGCTGACACCCTGGAGATTATTCCGCATACTTCGAATGTTAAAAATGTAAGTTGTCGGCTAAATAGGCTTAAGTTGTGAATTTTATAAATATTTCACGGATCTTTGTATCTTTGCCATTAAAACCTTAGACATTTTAGAATTGTCAATTTAAAATATAACATTGGATCCATTTCTGACCACTAAATACTAAGAATATTAGCCCATTAGATATTTACTTTATCTCTAGACTGAATAAGGGAGAATTTAGTCATATTTCCCTCGCACCCCTATCAATTTTCATTTTAAAATTCTTTTCAGCATAAGTGACTGTCCCGGGGGTCTGATGGGACACGTCCCCCCCCTCCCCCCTCCCCAGGGGACAGTGCCTCCTTGGATCTCTGATTTTATATATATATTTTTATTTAAATCAGATACGACTAACTACTAAATTTGCTTTATTCTAAATTTGCTTTTAATCAATTGGAATAAATCGGGAAGGTGGTTCCCAACCCTTTGTGGCCCATCCCCTCTTTTTTGGAGGTTGTCTAACACCTATCCCCTCTTTTTCATTTTCATTGTATGCTTGCCACATTTTCATTTGAACTAAATAATAAAGCAGCAACAATTTATTATTGTATATAAACAACCAAAGCAGTTATATCCGGTCACTCTTAAATAAAATTAAAATGTACATTAAGAAGTTAATGCTGGGAGATTTAATCAGAATTCCCAGGAACTTTGCAGCCAGGAGATTAAATAAAAAATTTTTATTCGCCGACGTTTCGGTCGTCAATTTCTCAATATTTGCCCTGATGAAGGTCGTGATTGAAGACCGAAACGACGGCGAATAAAAAATTAAATAAAAGATTTTTTTATTGAATCTCCTGGCTGCAAAGATGGAAACTTTCATGGTTCAAACCTATAAAATTTCCAATCAAGATTTTCATTTTTTTTTATAAAAACAATGAAATAATCACAAGTAGAAAACGCATGGGTGGGACTTAAAATTGTCCCTCACTGTACATTTCGATGTTTTAAACACCTGTTAAAACATCGAAATGTTTTAGACCAGTGAAAACCTGCGGGGGGGGGGCGGGGCTAGGGGCATGCCCCTTTTTTGTTTCTCTGTTAATATTGCTTATATGTATATATTGTCCGCGCCCCTGCCCCTGTTGGTAAGTTTGTCCCACTCCTGCTCCCCCACTGAGAGTAAGCTCGCTGTTTTAAACACATGTCGAAACATCGAAATGTACATAAACCAAATAAAACTCCTTTTTTTAAACTAAACGTAGTGTTTACTTTAATTATTATTTAATTATTTTAATTTTAAATTATACTGTATATTACAATTTCTACTGTAGAGTATTATTTTAATTTTTCCCCCTTTGAATGCTCATCGCCCTCACTAATTTATTGCCCCCTGATAACTCAAATCGCCCCCACGTTGGAAACCACTGGTCTAAATGGTCACAGATGTTGAAAAAGCCGTTAATCAACTTTAACAAGAAATCTTTTCACCTACTCTCTTCTGCCAAATTTTTTTTAAAATTCGGGCTTACAATCCCGTTCTGGTCCCTTGGGGTTCAGCTAAAAGATAGATTTACAGGATGCTAAAGATAATTTTTTCTGATCATTTTTTCAGGATCTTTCTTTTAATGGAGAACATTTTATGAACGACAATTATAAATTGGAGGCCAAAATTGAGATTAATGAGACAAACGAAGCATATGATTTGTCCCTTAAATCGAACCATCATCATCTCGAGATGAAATCGGAGAAGATTAGAAAGGAGTTGGAGTGTGACAACGATCTCTCCCCTGGAGCCCTGGACCCAGACCATGACAACGATGCTAGTGAAAACGACTCAAGGAATAATGAATCTCAAGACGAGATCTTTCTTATTTCTAAATTTATCCCAGAACATTACCCCTGGTTCTGTTCTGAGTGTTATGAGACATATGAATCGCCGCAAGAGCTAAGCAAGCACTATCAAGACACACATAAAACAACACCACGTTATCTCTGCCTTCATTGCCTCAAGGTAAATAAACATATTTCACTTTATTATCAAACTATTTATTATTTCATATATTCCTTGATAATATTTTATATAGCTAGCTTGCCAATCGAGCCGCATTCGCAGGGATTTTCGAAAGCGGTTTTGTAATTCTTACTTAGCTTTAAAGTTAGTAGAGAAAAAATCTCTATAATTTTATTTATTAAAAAATTAATCAAAAGAATTCTTTTAAAATTAACAAATATTCTAATATTTTTCATTTCGACATTTACACATAACAGTGTTATATATATATATATTATACTAGGTATATCTAATATAGTTCAGTCAAAGTAAATAAATTTAATCCAAAGTTCATCACTCGCTTTTAGATTATAAGAAAGAAATTAAAGAATAAAATATGAAATTTCAAGAAATAATTCAAAATCAAAATTTAAATCAAAAAATAAAATTGAGTTTTTGATCTTGAAATTTGAGATTGATTGAGATTTGTATAAATTAATACATCCATTATATTATCTAAAGCAGTCTTTCACAAACTCTTCTCTTGGGGCGCCGTGAAAATTTATGAATATTGCTAATTCGCTATTAATCGAAAAAATTAGTCAGCAGCAAATGAAGAAAAATTTTTAGATTGAATAATAGAACGTGGCTGTAGATGATATGTGTGATATGAGGAAAGAGGATGCAGCCAAATAATTGAGCCTCTATTTAGTAATAAACATTCTTTATTGGGACGTTTCCGCTGGGATCAACCCTGCCATCTTCAGCCTTCAAAGAGCATATTTAAATTTTATATATATAAATAAAGTTGTCATTAGTTAATATTACAAGTTGTTTGGATTGTTTGTCCAATGAATGTAATATTTCTTAAAATACCAACAAGCGATATGAAGGTCAAGCTTATAATAATATATATAAGCTTGACCTTCATGGTATCACTTGTTGGTATTTTAAGAAATATTACATTCATTGGACAAACAATCCAAACAACTTGTATTATTAACTAATGACAACATATATATATAAAATTTAAATATGCTCTTAGAAGGCTGAAGATGGCAGGGTTGATCCCAGCCGAAACGTTCCAATAAAGAATGTTTATTACTAAATAGAGGCTCAATTATTTGGCTGCATCCTCTTTCCTATTAAACATAAACAAAAAAACATAGCAACATAAGGTAACATAAGGTTTGCCCTGAGATTTGACACATTTGGGCGCCACGGAAAGATTCTGATATATTAAGGGCGCCGTAATACGAAAAAATTTGGGAATCCCTGATCTAAAGTGGAATATTCACATCTTTCTTTTTCAATTTGTAATTAGATTTTTTTGAGGGCGGGGGAGACGGAGAAAAATAAAATTTTCCTTACTTAGGCCCTCTGCCTACTTTCCTTCCTCATTTGAAACGAATTTGTCGACGGTATCATTACAAGATCACTCCAATTATGTACAGTGAGGGACAATATTAAGTCCCATCAATGCGTTTTTGACATGTGGTTATTTCATTGTTTAAAAAAAAAAATATATTTTTTTAATGGAAACTTTCATGGTTCAAACCTAGAAAATTTCCAATAAAAATTGTCATTTTCTTTTATAAAAACAATGAAATAATCACAAGTAGAAAACGCATGGGTGGGGCGTAATATTGTCCCTCACTGTACATTCTCAAGTCACAATCAAGAGAGTTTTGTTATAAAGCTACTCGTGGGATACGAATGCAATTTTTAAGAGTCTGTCACAAACTATTAAATAATTAATATAAGATGATGTTCTCAATTTTTATTACAATGAAAGACAAATCTTGACCTCATCGCTCGAAAAATGCCCGTCTATCATCTTCACTCTTTATCGATCACCAGGTCGAGGAGGATAACTAAGGAGTGCTGATGATGATGAGCAATTCTATTTATCGTCGTATTTCTCGCGCAAACGACAATAGACATACATTATGCAACGACGGTTTTAATTTAATAATATTTTATGTACACACTGTAGTATAAATAGTAATAATTTTTTTCTTTTTCAGCCCCTTGATTCCTATAAAAGTTTCTATAATCATATGATGTATCACTATAATAAATCAGACTGGGACGAGAATTCTCCAGCTTGTAAAAAGTGCCATGTTAAAGTTAAGGACATTAATATTCATAAAACAATTCATTTGCCAAAAAATAAAATGCCAAATTTTGAATGTAATAAATGTGGAAAGAAGTAAGTTGAAAATTTAATTTATTAATAACCTTTTGATTAAAATGATTTTAAATTTAAGGTTTCTAAATGAAAATTGGCTGGATAATCATGACAAAACAATTCACAAAGATAATCTATATACATGTTATATTTGTGGAAAAATCCTCTCTTTTGAAAATGCTTTAAAAGCTCATATGAAAACCCACCTTCCGAAAACGAACGCCCATATTTGTAAAGTTTGCAATAAATCGTAAGTACTATATGGTTGAATTATCCTTTTTCTTTAAACCTATTAATTAAAAAGTATCCCTAGATAATAATAATAAGGAATAGCCAGAGATTGAAATTCTCATTCTTTGATGGACTCCCTCATATCATTTTATTTGTAGATATTTGGGACATCGCCTGGCCATTTTCAGTACGAAAATATGATTTGATGTTGCTCAGTGGAAATCAATAAGTAAAAAATTATTTTATTAGAGGCGGGACAAGGCAATAAAAGCGAGGATAAGACAAGAAAAGCAAAAAATTTATAATGACTGATAATGTTTTTCCCGAAGCCAGGGCCGGATCTAGAGGGGGGCAGTGGGTGCATGTGCCCCGGGCGGCAGATATTAGGGGGCGGCAATTAAAAAAAGATTTACTAAAAAAAGGTAAAATGATATGAATTTTGTACAGAAAATTTTAAGAATGGGGCGGCAAATTAAATTTTGCCCCTTCTAAAAAATTTCGTAGTTCCGGCCCTGCCCGAAGCTAATCTTTGTTTGTTCTCTTGTTATGTACACATTAGTTGTGAGGATGATCCCAACCGGGATCGAAACGTCAACGTGGTGGGAATAAAATAATGAAAAACATCTAGCTGCAGATTTTCTTCACTTTTCACCTATCCTGAAGAAAAGCAAACTTATCTTTGTACTGAAGATGACCAGGCATTATGCTATGACAGTCGAAATATTTACAAATAAAATGCGATTGTGAGCTACAGTACTTAAGTGGGACTTTATTGGGCGCATTCAACAACTATGGCCATTCGCGCCTCTTTTTCCTGTTACAAATGTAAACAAAATTTCAACAAATATTAAATAAATTCATGGAAAGAATATCCAATAGATATACCAAACATTTGCTTAATAAATACATATATAATAGGTAGATTAAACCGGTAAAAATAAATAAATAAATACTAGCCTATTTAACAGAAAAAATATAGTTCTCATAGTTTAGTTAAAATTCAAATAAATAAAGGCTGGTAATCTACGATTATTCCTTATTAATTATTGATAATTTATAAATTATTTAATGAAATCAATAATTTTTAGGCAGGTTTACACGCTACGATAAATCCTAATGATCGAATTGTTTCATCGTTGGGTGAAAACAAGACATTGTAGCGTTGGATTGTTGAAATTGGATGATTAATACCGGCCGGCATCACATTGCTTTGAAGTCGATAGCTGCCGACATCGAAATATGACAATAAATCGATAAATCGTTACGATTTATCGTAGCGTAAACAGTACTGCACTCATTCGATTTATTGGATCAATAAATTTCACTATTTCTCGTAGCGAGTAAACCTACTTTAACAAACAGGTAAAACTTAAATCCATAATTATTTCCGATGCAAACCAGAATCTCCGATACCATGGCAAATGCAAAGTGAGTGAAAAAAAGATATAAAATATCGTTACGATTTGCAGAAATTGATGCCGACCGGCATCTATCATCCAATTCCAATAAATCGCTACACTGTACTGTTTACAGCCAACGATAAATCGAAACAACTCGATTTATCGAAGCGTGTAAACCTGCCTTTATATATAATAATAATTTCTTTAGATTTTAACTTTTCTTTAGGTTTTCTAAAAAGTGCAATCTAAAACAACATGAAATCCATCATATGGATAAAAAATACGCTTGCACATATTGTGACAAAAAGTTCCGAGTAATATACGCTTTAAATGAGCATAAAACAATCCACACTGGTGAGCGACCCTATCAATGCCACGTGTGCCATAAGTTTTTCCGACTCTCTGCTACGCTTAGAACGCATATGTTGCAACATACCGGAGAACGTCCTTATAAATGCATGCCTTGTTCAAGAGGATTTACAAATTTAAGTAATTTCGGACTTCATATGAGAACTTGGCATAAAGGCATCAACGTTAAAGGAAAAATATTTTATGTAAGTAATCTAATTTCTTTCTCTATGTATATACCATCAAGAGAAAAGATATTGGACAACCCCCTCACTTCTACCTGAATTTAGAGCCTTTTGAGGTATGTATACAGGGCCGTAACTAGGCAGATGCAACAGGTACACCGTGTATCTGTTGTATCTGCCTAGTTACGGCCCTATATACATACCTCAAAAGGCTCTAAATTCAGGTAGAAGTGAGGGGGTTGTCCAATATCTTTCTCTTGATGGTACATGTATTTAACAATTATTTTTTAGACATTTGTAAAATAACACTGTGTCCATTTCTGAGGGCAAAAACCCAAAGAAGTATTTCAAGCATGGGAGATCATTTTGCTTGTATATTAAAATCTTTTACTTTCTAGACGAATATTATTTTTGTTTATAAAATTAATCATTATTTTTGATTTCATTTAGAATTTGAGACCATTCATTAAAAGAAAGAATTCGCACTCAATTTCCTTTGGCGAGGCTGAATGGTTTAAATGATTAAAAGATAATATTTATATTATATGAATACAAAAGTCTCAGCAAAATCAGAACGATAAAAAAAAAATCAAATTATGATGAGGCGATCGTTCTATAGTATAAATATTTTTCTTTTCAAGATTTTCTCAGAAAAGACATTAATATTTATTATTATAAAATTTTTAATTAATAAATAAGCGATTTATTTAATAACGGAAACAGAAAGATTTTAATATACAATATTTAGAAATATCTCAATCAAGGGCGGATACAAGGGGGGGTAAAGGGTGTAATTACCCCCCCCCTGAGATTTGAAAAAATTACTTTTTAAAAGTTATTTTTAATGTAAAATTTTAAAAATTAATAATTAAAAATTTGTTTTGCATTTACAAGTACAGAATGCGCCTTTAAATTTCCGAAATTAAGAAAAAATAGTGTGCTGTGCGACCAGTCACACCAGATTATCCCCCCCCCCTCCGAGAAACACCTCTGGATCCGCCCTTGATCTCAATCTCATAGCTTCTTTGTAGTTTTGCCATTATTTAGCAATAAATATTTAATAAAAATAATTCTTAGATTATTTTTTAATCATATTTTATTTCTGATTCCCGTGAAATTTTATCTCATAATCAAATGGACGTGGAGGTAGTAGTGTGTGGTATTTTAAAGCAAATACTCAACTAAATGAAACTTGGTGCGATTCCATCATCCAGTGATAATAATAAGCTCGAAAATGTCATTTAGCGATTAGAATCTCAGTTGTCAAAATATGATAATCGGAAAGTATTGCTGTGTATTTTTCTAGAGTTGGTTTTGGGCCACTCTCACCACAAATAAAGAATTGTGAAAGTGAGCCAAATTCAGCTGGTTCGTCTTCTCCGGGAATTTTATTAGTCAAAATAATTTCAAATGCTTTGTCTAAACTATCGCACCGAGTTTCTCTTAATCTGCAGCTCCGCGTCTGAACAGCCCTAGCTTATGTTATTTTAATTTATTCTAATTGTATTTATTTATTTATTATTTGTTGTTTCTTATATCTTAATAAATATAATCATTGAATTAAACATGTTTTTTTTTTTTTACTATTAAAATACTAAATAAAAATAACGTTTAGGGCTACGAATTTGGGAGGACTGCAAAAAACGGTACAAAAGATCGAAGTTTCTATTTAGAGAAGAAGCATAAAAATAAAAAAAATAAGATGGAATTTCGAACAAAAAAATCAACAAAATTTTTCTTATTTAGGTATATTATAGAGCCCCCTTTCATTCATCTCAATTTGATTCCACCTTTGTATCTGTTAAAGAGGCAAAAACAAATTTGTTTATGATTCAATAGATTTCAATTGGAGTGCCGGGGGGTATGTGTGCATTGATGAGGGGGCCCATGCGGCTATTTATAAATAACACTCAAGAATATATTGCATCTTCTCTATTATTAGCTCAATCTAAAAATACAATTCCCAATAAATCTGCCTTAAAAATCTGCATGGCGACAAATCAAACAAAAAACGAGACAAATTACAACTGTCAATAATAAAAAATTTTTAAATTTCATTAAAACAAAATTATGGAAATGTTATATATATATATATATAAAGGTATTATTGCAAAGATAAGTTTTCTCGGGTTAAGTCGCGTGAGGTGCTGAGATTTACTCGACGTTTCGGTTCTTCTTTTGGAGCCATTTTCAAGAGAGAAGGAAGTTTAGAGGTAATGGTGGAGGGTTTTTTTTTTTTTTTTTTTTTTTTTTGGAATGGGTGCATAAGGTCCGAAGACATATAATGACCAATAGTCACATGCAGCCAGGAAGAAAATAAAAACAAAAGGAGAAGCATAAAGGGGAAACTCAACTGCGGGAACTGAGAAGATGCCTGTTGAGGTTAGACTTGAAAGTCTGAAGATTGTAGGTTTTGGGGAAGATAGACGCAGGGAGCTTGTTCCAATCACGGGAGGTCATGGGGACAAAGGAAGAATGAAATTGATTTGTTCTGTTAGTCGTGATCTGAACAGCATAGGGATGCTGGGAAGATGCCTCTCTTGTGTTCCGTGAATATGTTGCATTGGGTGGGATAATTGATTTTAATTCGGCAGAGCATTGACCATGGTAATACCTGTTTACGGGGTCGCAGTCTTCCTGGTCCCCAGGTCAATTTGGTGGATGACTCAGAGGCGTGGATTGGTCTCAGAGAGCTGGAGGATGGTTGGGTGTGTGTAATTGTGTTTAGATTGACTACGGGGCCTCAATCTGCCTACTCCCCAAGTCGGGGTGTTAGCTCTTGGTTCCCGGGGGTCTCAACCTGCCTACTCCCCAGGCCGTGAGCAACTAGGCTAGCTTCTCATAAGGCCAGCCCGCTTCTCATAATTAAGAAAAGGCGAGGGTCCGCCGCAGGCGGGCCCGAGCCAGCTGGCGGGAGGTCCAGGGGGCTTCGCCGCGAAGCCCGCCGGCTGGTATATATATATAAGATTAATTTTTCCATTTTGAAATATAGAAGAGAATAAATACATTTAGAGAGATCAGGCGCTAGGTTTGAGAAGAAGAAAACGCCTATTTTCTACCATTAAAGATAATTAAGCTTATCTCCATTATCATTTAGAGTGCAGAGGCAACTTATTGTACATATTTTTAGAATCAACATTTCGTTCATGGCCTGGGGGACGTGGGGATGAGAAATTTAAGAGTTAGGATGAGCGAACTGAAACGTGAAATTAAAAAGTTATTCACCAGAAACGCAGCACTAAGGCAAAACACAATGGGACATGATTCGATATCATTGAACAAAAGCTTTTGTCATTTAGCGTTCTTGCTCAATGGCCGAACATTTTGTCCTATGCCAACGCACACCGATTAGGCAAAATGTTTTGCCATCGAGTGTTTTGCTCAATCAGTGTGCGTTGGCATTGAGCAAAACGTTTTGCTCAATAGGTATACGTTCAGCCGTATAGAATAAAGATGAGATTTTTTACTTGAAGTGGTGGTTTTGGGGTACAATTTTAGTGTCATACCTTGCTTGCTCTGGGATGTGTCCAAATTAGACAGACCTCAGCCCCATCCTCTGTTTGCTGGACCCATTATAATAGGAACATGGAGGATAGAGGCCTCAAGGCTGATTCGTGACCAATGGGCAAAATCAATCAATTTGCTAAAAGCATCAGCTTAGTTTAACCACTCCTCCCCCTTGATGGCCACAAATGATTGCATGCATTCTGTTGATGAAGTCCTCTAATTAAAATTTCCCTCTCTCATCTCATTAAAAAACATTTTCAAAGAAAAATGTAAAAGTTGGCTGCTGCCGAGCAAAGCTCAAAGTTCCCTCGACCGAAAGCATTCAGGAACAGACATTCTCGCCGGCAAAATGTCTAGGTCGGAGTCATTTTGTTTTGTTCAATCATTTATAAATTCCCCCTCTCTTGTTGTTAATATATACTTTGCAATTATAGTTGATTAATTAATAATTTATTTAAATTTGTTTCAACAGGGCGAAGAAGAACAATATTAGTATTAGTCTGCTCATGAAGATCTAGTTTTCAAGAGTATTCATTACACTCAGCACCTCGCTAAAAATGTATGCTCTCTTTCTATTTTAATATTCCCTGTTTAAAAAGAAATAGCCTATAAAATAAATTATTATTATTATATAAAAAATGTTAACCAAATATAATAAGGAATGAACGCAAAATATCTAAAAACCAAACAAACTAACAGAGTATTTTTTAACTTGTTTTTAAATGAGTTTTCTAATAGATAGAGTAGACTATTTTTTTTTTTTTATATAGCCTATTATATTTATTTTTTGATTTGAATAGTCCATTGAATAGTATTTTATAAAAAATAAGTAAAATTAATTACTTTTCTTGATATTATTATTTTATTTAAATAAAAAAAAGATATTATTCTTTTTACTTTATATTTTGAAAATATGAATATAATTTTTAAATTTTATTAAAAAAAATATAGACTATATATATATATATATATGGACATAGTCCTAAGCCTTGTGAGATAGAAGTCACTGTCTCGATATCATCTATTTTATAAAATATGTAAAACATAAAGCTATTACTATTAATTTGGAAATTTATATAAAGCAGCTATGACTGAGGGATGCAATCTCAAGTCACCTTAAACGGGCAATTATTACTCTAATAAGGAATAAAGAAATAAAATAGTAGTATATAAATAGTTATTGACTGAAAGAAAAAAAAATTTTATTCACCTAATAATTACATATATATTTTTATCTAGTTTGGCTTATTAATATAAAATGATTTTAATTTTATTTAGTTTTTCAACTAAAGTATATATTGTTGTTATATATATACTAAATATATGTACATTTTCATTAGAATTATTTTTTTAGTAAGTTTGAGAGAGATCTATAAAAATTATATATATATAATATATATATATAATAGATAATCATAAATAAAAACTAAATTTTCTTATAAGAAAATATTGTTTTCTTTTATTCATTTATCCTGATAATTCCTCAAAAAAATTATATATTATAGGCTTATATACTGGGGCGTTCAAATATGACAAAGATTTATTCAAAATTGCCAAATTCTTATTTGGCATTATCATTTGCAGATGTTCCTTCCTTTGCTGTCTACATATTTTTTCCTTAGCTTTTTTCAAGACTTTTGGCTCCCTAACAGTCAAGGTCCATTCTCCAAGGGTTCACTTCCTTTCTGTAACTCTCTCTCTAGGGATGGAAAAGGCGCTCGAAAAGTCTATTTTCGATTTAGGAATCGACTTGATGATTTTCGATTCTCGGAATCGATTAAAGGCGCGTTCCCACAAGTCAACTTTTGTTGATCAATTTTAGTTGGTCAACTAAAATTGAATGAAAATCCTTTGTTTCAATGAAGTAGATTAACTTTTTAGTGGATCAAGAAAAGTTTGACCGAGTCAAACTTATATCGTTCAAGTATGAGTCACGTTGATTTTTTTTTTTAAACACACACACACACACATCCACACAGTCTTTTCGGAAACTAAGGCCATATAAGACTTTAGACTATAAACCGTTATTTAATATATATATATATATATTTGGGGGTCCACGCATTCTTATTTAAGCCATTTGGATACCAAATGGCTTAAATAAAACCATCGGAATGCCTGGGATCCGAACCCGCGACCCTATACAAGGCCACTACACCAAGCCCGAGGGCCGCATTCGAGTTGCATCACAAATTGAAACGTCTGAACCTTGGATCGCCCAGTCCGTATGCATCCCTTCGCGCACTGCTATCCTCAAAGCCATTTAAATACTGAAACGTTTGATCCATTTTAGTTGAAACGTGTGAACGAAAAGTGATTTGACTTTAATTGGCCAACTAAAATTGATTAACAAAAGTTCCCTTTACCTTATTCTAAGCGCTATTAACCTAAATCTGAGATAGGGGGCATTTCATTTGCACAATTGTAAACAAAACCAATGTCAATGACTTTTTCTTGTTTTATACAAAAAAAAAAAAACAAACAAATTTTGATGAAGGATTCAAAAAACTTACATTTTAAATATTATTATGATATTTTATTTAACAATATTTATAATCGTATATATATATATATTTATTTTTATTTAATGATTTTTTTTAAGAATATATAATTTAAAAGGTTTCCTAATTAAAAAAAAAAAAAAAAATTAAAATAAATATCTAAGATTTTGCATATTTGATGTGAAAAAAATGCTTTGATATAGCAGTACCCAGGTAGTAGCGTATATTAAAAAAATTTAGAAAAATAAAATATTTTTCATATTCTTTTTAAAAAATATTATTTACTATTCAGAACCTAACAAAATGGTCCCAAAAATTTCAAACAATAAGATAAAATTTAATTTTTAAAAGAGAATTAAAAAAAAAACGTTAAAATAAATTTATAAATATCTAAAAAAAAAAAATTGAATATAAATCTATATATATATGTATATGTTTGTGTGTGAGAGTATAACATCCTTTTCTTCTTAATTCTTAAGGGAATTTGGTTGTTCATATTTGAAAAGAACTGCGTACATATCGCCGCCGAGTCGATTTGCCAACCAGCGGTTTTTTATAACTGCCACTTTGAGGGACTCGCATTGAAAATGTGCATCCAAGTTAGTATGGACAGCTCGTCCCATTCCTTCGAGGACGATTAAATCACATTTCCGAATTACCATGGCGTCTGCAAGTTCTTGATTGAGACGACTAAAAAAAAACCAACAGATTAATAATTTGAATCATGATATTGTCTTAATATGAGGAGTGTTCTCTTTCTGCTAATCCTATTCTAGAGTATAAAATTATTTATTTAATTTTAGCCCACTTTTGAACATGATGTTACAATTCAAAATTGCTGTCTTAAGGGGCTACGGGAGCGAAGTGGTTACGCATGTTTTTCCCGATAAGATGGCGTAGTGTGTCATAAAAGTATGCCCAAAAAATCAAGTAATTCAAAAATTTGCCAAGAGATGTCAGAATGGTAGCTAATAATATTTAATGCATTTGGTTGATTTTCATTGATCTTTTAACAATAAATACTTTATAAATGTTATTATATATTATGTATCTTTTATAAAAGCATAAAAATATATAAATGTAGGCCAGATATAGGCTAATACTATAACGGCTGTTAGACTAGCCTGCCATCTATTGCAAGAATGCTGAACTAATTTGGCAGTTGGTTTTTAAATTAAGCATCTAAGCTTATTTTTAAAATTTCTTAATTAATATGTGATTAATAATAACAATAAATTCATTTTTAAATTTAAAAAAAATTAAAGATTATTGGGACATCTTGTTTTTTTGTATTTGCTTGATAACAAAAAAATTAATTACGATAATTTTTTAATAAGTCATTAAAAAAATTATAGCTTGATGTTCCAATAATCTCTTATGAATTTAATTCATTTAAAAAAAAACCGCATTGAAAAATTCCTTATCTAATAGTCTAGTTTTTTAATGATTTAAATTTGTGAGAGGCTTTTTTTTAATTATGATTAATTAAAAAATATTTTTTTATAATTATAGAAAATGCAAAAAATATTATTATGAAAATTTTAATTTTTTTTTTAATCTAAAATGTAAAAATCATTAATACCCAAACTATAATAATTAAATGAAATGATGACAATGTAAAAATAAATATCGTATTTATTAAAAGATTAACGAAAATCAAACAAATACAAGAGATTAAAAATAGCCCTACCATCCTGCCATCTGTTGACAAATATTCGTAATAATTGGGCTTTTGGCTTATTTTTTTTAAGACCCCTAACGCCATCTTATCGGCAAAAACATGCGAACAGCTTTGCCTCCCGAAGCCCTTTAAAATTAAATATAAACGAAAATACGCGTTCGATTTAAGAGAATCGGCATGTTACAGACATTTCTTTTTTTTAATAAATTAATATATTAGGCTCAGTGGAAAGAGAACAGTCCTCGAATAATAGTATATATTAAGAAGGAAGACCTATAGATACCTCAAATCAAGACAAGGACCCGCTTGTGCTGTTTCCATGGCCACAAGTCGATTTTCGAGCATCGCTCTATTTATAATAGGACAACAATTCGAAGCGCGTTTGAGTAGTACCTATAATAAATAAAAATATTATAATACACCGGATAGAGAAATTCTTCACCTTTGGCTAATATTGAGAAATAACTTGCACTGAGCTTTTGATAGCTAATTATTAAAATTTATATGAAAAAATGGTCAATACAAGGGTGGAAGTGAATTGTTAGTTGTCGGCTGGTTTGTAATACATCATTTATAATTATTTTCTTTTATCATTTGTCCAATCTGAATTTTATTCTAATTTTTCTCTAAAGGATTATAATCTCTATTTAAAACATGAATGGAATGTATTAAATAAAATTGTTAGAGTATTATACGTCATAGATGTATTAATCCCTCAAAAAGTTTCTGGACAAGTGATCTATAATATTTCTTCAACTGTTAGTGATTATTGGTTCTATCTATATATAAAAAGGATTCGAAACAATTTTTGATGAGAATTTCATTTAAAATAATATTAAAATTGAGGAAGATAAGAAGAATACAGCTACAAACAACTACTATAGGCCATATTAAAATTGAATTTTTAAAATTTTTATTTTATTCACAATAAAAAAATGATGAATAGTATTTATTAGAGAATAGTCTACTCTTTAAAAATACAAGTGTTATTGTGAATAAAATCAAAATTTTATTTATTGTATTTTGATAAGAATTTATCTTAATATTAACATAAATGAACTCCTCATTAAAAAATTGATTCTATTCACATTTTGACAAAATTTTCTACACAAAGTAGAACCAATATATCTTTTGTTGAAAAGTGAAAATTCAATGGCATCAATTTCCAGAAATTTTCTTTTTCTGATGGGTTAGTATATAACTAAAAAATTTTGGAAATTTCAGTTATTATCCTCATCTTATTGTGATCACGTGTCCTGTTTGAAAATATAACATAACTTGATTTAATGAGTTCTAAATATCAAACATGTTACTGATCTTCTTAAAGAGAAAATTTTAAGATAAATTTTCATGTTTAAAAAGAGATTAGCATCCCTTAAATCAATGATACTCAACATGTGGACCGCCAACTTTTTATGTGAGGCCAGACAACAAATTTATTAAAAATTTAATAAAACCTTACTTTTGATGCATAGTTTACGTGTTTTACTCAATATCCTGACTAGTTATTTTTAAGGATTTTTCATATAATTAAGATATTTCAAGTCGATGAGCACCCCCTTGTATATAAGATAGGGAGCTGAAATTTTGAACACAAAATAGCAATGGTAGGTGTAACAAAACAAAGAGGTGGCAGAACTTCTATTTGGATTTTTTTTACCTTATAAGCTTGACCACCCTAATGTATAGCCATAAAAAAATATAGAATATGATATTGAACTAATTATATGAATAGATCTCTTTATATATACCGCTATATATAGAGATAAAAAGTTGAGTATCGTTGCCTTAAATGAATGCATATTGGACAAATAATTATTTCTTTATGAATAGAGGAAAAAGCGTAAAGACATTCTTTGCTTGGATATACAATGTTAATCTGTCCAATTAAAAACTTAAGAACTTTTTATTCGGAGCTTGATCTGGCATGGTAGGGACAAAATTTAAGCTTACTTATTCGAGCTGAATTAGGACAACCTGGATCACTGATTGGAGATGATCAGATTTATAATGTTATTGTTACAGCTCATGCTTTTATTATAATTTTTAGCTAACAATCAATGAATGAAGTTATAAGTACAAGGAGACAATTTTGGAACATTTGAATGAATTAACTATTAATAGACTGGCAAAGAGTTTTAATCATAATCGGCCAAAAAGTACTAGTAATTTACTGATGTACTTTTTCACTTTTTTTCTCAAAATTCGCTGCAACGATTTTGTTTAAAATTCAAAAATCAATTATTTTTTAGATGCTCTTTAAAATGAATATTTTCATGCCATTGAAATCTTCTGAAGACCACTTTACTCTTGTAGTTCAAAGGGAAGATAGGAGAAATGGTTGCTATAGTAACAAAATATAAATATTTTTCTGTTTATAAATTTTACATCTTGAATTCAAATGTACGGTACTGTTGGAAACTAAATATATCGCGACACAAAAAAATCTGGTGCGACAGTCATACCAGATTTTTTAAGTAGCTTTTGGTTTTTAAATGGGCAGATAACAGACCTTAATAAAAAAATTATTTAATTAAAGAAGAATTATAAAAAGCGAACCCACCTCAATAAAAGAAAATAAATAAAGAATATATTAAATATTACCAGATGGCTGTTTGAACAGCAAAAATAATTATTATGCTAACTTGAAGTTCGGAGTAGGTGACGTCGTTGAGCGCTGGGGCAGAGTTGGCGCAGAGAAGGACGTCGGTGCCACGGCTGAGGAGCTCGCGTACGAACGGCAGAACACCAAGGAGGATGTCGATGCCACTGTTGTCGACGAAGACGGTGGCACACCGATGCGACGGCCCATCTCGTAGTCGTGCAAGCCACTTATCCAGATGGTCGATCAGCCACGGTCGTGCTATGTGATGTAACACGGAGTAATATAGGTGTCTAGGCTGCGCCGACGACGATCACGTGTCAGAATGAGTGTGTCAGAGTTATGTTTGTTTAGGAAGAGAAGCGTACGTTGCAGCTTGGAGAGTGCCTCGTGGAAGCCAAAGTCGTTGGACTCCATCATTTCCGCGACCTCTTTGGCGCCCCAGTCGAACATGTTCCCGGCGAGGATGCCTGTCACCAGCGCTTCTTGTCGAGCCGACCATTCTAAACCATCTAAATACCGAAGACGATCCTCGAGAAGCTCCAGAGCCTTATCGTTTTCCAATTGTTTTTGCTGAAATTCAAAAAAGAAATTTATTTGAAATATTCCGTAGAAAACTTTGATAATGATAATCAAAAAGGATTGAAAGATTAAATCCCGATTAACTAACTATTCATGAAAAAACCAAAGATGAAAATAAAAATTTTAAGTAAGGTTTGCTTTTGATTTTCTTGTTCTACTCTTCGGAATTTTTAAATAAATATTACAAAAATTATTTATTTTTGGAAAATTTTAATAAGGACTGAATGAATATTAAATAAAGTTCGAATAAAAAAATATAACAAACTATTTTCTCACGAAGGATCCTTATATTAAGTCAGACTTGGCGATTCTTATTTGACTTTAATTTTAATTTTAAGTCAACCATGTTATGAATGGAAAATTGAGGTATGGTTTTAACATAATTATAAGAAAATATTTTTTTAAAAATCCTTATTTTTATCGTCTTGAAAAGTTTTCTATTAATATTAACAAACTAGTGAATGATTGTAAATTTGACGAAAATCAAAAAATATATATATAAATAATATTTTATAAGAAATTTAATGACGATGAAGTTTAACTAGAAGGTTTACATGTAAAAAATTACTTTTATCTATTAAAGGCCTGATGATAAACCTGATGAGTAACAGAAACTGTTAACATTTGAAATAACAGTCTCGAGTCCTCATTAAAATTTTCCGAAAATAAATATTTTTTGTCTAATTTATTTAAAAATTCTGAAGTCCAGAATAAGAAAATCAAAATAAACCTTCTAGCAATAAAAATATATATTTGATTTTGGTTGTTTTCACTATATAATTAAAGATTTAAGGACAAAAGTTTTCTTAAAATCATATCTCGGTTTTTGCACAACAGCTTCTTGTGCTAGGAGGGGTCGGGGGGTGCGCTACCCACGGATGGGGGACGGTGTTCAAATAACCTCAGATGCATGAAAAAGACCTTAATTAAACAAATTTATAACTCGGCTTTTTTAGCTGGATACTTGAATATGACCCGATTTTTTTCTTTGTTTTAAAAAAGAAAAAGGTCGCCAGGAGCCTCGCCTTATACAACTACAACAGATAAATGTAAACATGCATAAGTTACTGAGAAGGCGTTTCAACTCACAAAACCCCTCTTCCCCTCTCTTCTAGATACATCTATGATTAAGCGTGCCGAAAAGTCTATAAATAAGAAAAAGGTGCGTTTATTATTAACAATTTTGGTTTATCAAAATAATTTCCTAACTAAACTTTTTAATGTATAACACAGTATTAAAATCTCTGATGCCTGTTGAGCCGAGGGTAAAGAGAAGAACAACTACAGTAAGTAGATTAAAGAGGTGTTAAAATAGAACAAATTAACTTCATTGATTACCGATAGATGACTAGGGGGAGATTTTGAAATAGGTATTACGAAATCAGCTCGTATAAATAAACGGAATGCCGAACAGATGCAGATAAACTATAGCAAAAGTGATGAGATTGACGTAACCTGGTTATGATGATGTTATTGTTTGAATAATTGAAAATGTTTGCTTTACATAAATAAATTTTGCATGCTCATTTTGGTGCTTCCTTTCTATATATATGCTTTTACAAAAGTTAACTATTGCTTTTCTCTTACGACCATCGTGAAAGTCAAGGAGCAGGGCAGTGGCGAAGTGGTACAGTGAGAGACAATATTAAGTCCCATCCATGCGTTTTCTACTTGTGATTATTTCATTGTTTTCAAAAAAATATTATATATTTTTTAAAGGAAACTTTCATGGTTCAAAACTAGAAAATTTCTAAGAAAGATTTTCTTTTTCCTTTTTAAAAACAATGAAATAATCACATGTAGAAAACGCATTGGTGGAACTTAATATTGACCCTCACTGTACTTCAAAAATGTAAAATACATCTTCACCAATTAATATTGTTTTAACTAGAATTGCCAAAAAAATAATATTCATATAGAAAATTTTCCAGGGATCATTTTGAATTGGTTTTGTTTGAAAAAATCTTTTATATATTTAATCTTGAAGATTTCCAAAGATCATCTGCCTGGCGCCCGATCTATCTAAATTTGATAAAATAGAGGTGGGGAAAGAGAAATTTGAATAAAAATTAAATTATGAGTTGTCTAACAAGGGACCAACCGGAACGGGATTGCCAGCTGTAGATTTTCTAGAATTTTCTGGCTCCCTCCTTAGAGATTTTCTCTGGGCAAACTCTTTGATTTTGGCAGCCCACATCTCGGATACAATGGTTGACTAATTGTGTGCTAAGTTTTATTAAAATCGGTGCTTACAATCCCGTTCAAGCCCCTTGTATGAGATTAATTGAGATTATTTCCTATTTAGTAGTAAGGAAGAGGTTTGCAGCCAAATGAAAAGAGCCTCTATTATTAAATACAATTTATTCAGGACGATTCGGCATCGATTCACTGTGCCATCAACAGCCTTTTAAGAGTACATAAGTCTTAAACAGACATAACAATAGAGTTGTCTTCGAGCATGTATACAATTGATTATTAACAATGTTTATGGATAAAATACATTGGTAATTGGGCTGTTGATGGCACAGTGAATCGATGCCGAAACGACCTGAATAAAGAGTTTATTTAATAATAGAGGCTCTTTTTCATTTGGCTGCTAACCTCTTCCGTACTATAATTAATCTTAAAAAGAGCCATGTAATATTTATTATTAAATGATTTCCTCTTCGAAATATAGGCAGGATTAAGCATAAGAGGAAAAATAAAGAGAATTAGGGTTTTTTATGAAATATTTTTTACTTTTAAAATATTTGATAAAACTAAACATATTTTTTATCTACTAAACATATATTGTATATACATTGAAAATATAACTAATGGGAAATGGTGGCCTCTCACTTATTTGAAACTATTAATATAACATCTCAAATATAGCCTATACTGTGGTTTAGATTTTTTTTTTTTTAGGAATTTGTACTAAAATAAAAATTACTTACTGTCAAATATGGATCAGGAAAATCAAATTCTTTGAGACAGTGTTCAATTGTGTCTAATAGACTTCTAACAGTCAAATTACCATAAGCACTGCAAAATAAATAAAAAAAACATTAATAATAAACCCATTATAAAATAATATTATTAAAAAAACATACAATGGTTGCTTTTTAAGAAAATGTAATCTCGAAACATATTTCTCTTTAAATTTATTTGCACGTTCTGATGCTGTAGGATTATTTGGTTGTGAGCTAATGGCTCTCTCAACAAATTTCTCTACCGAAACCTCGAAACATTCTAACCAGTATTCTCTAAAAAAAAAAAAAGAATTAATTTAAATATGAGTAAGAATAATAAAGAAGAATAAAAAAGACCTGGCTTCTTCATCTTGTGTGAGATCGACGGTGTCTGGAACGTAATTAGCAGGGTCTTTGAGCAAAGGACAGTAAGTCACTGCTGAGTCCCATCTATCGATTTCAAGTTGATCAAAAGTTACATTTTTAGCTGGAATAAATTGTGTAGGCAAAGGGCTGTGAAGCCCTGAACTTCCAGCGTAGTTTTCCTGCCACGAATATTTGTCATTATCTAAAAAAAAAAAAAAGTTTCAATATTTATTCACTTATCTTTCTATTTAAAATTAATATTTAATTGTAAAAAAATCAAACAGCCATCATGAAAATAAAGTTTAATGTTCGAGATTGGAAGCGATCAGCAGGGGCAATAAAATTGATAATCTTTTATTGTTTAATATGTTGTGAGGACAAAAAATGGAGAGAGTGAGATACAAAATTTGAAAAACAAAATTCTATTTTAAAATGGAAAAGCAAAATTTGATATCTGGCTAGATCAAGAAACAAGTGCAAAGATTCCCACAGAAATCTAGCGTCTGGAATCTTTCTATGTGTATGACTGTTCCCACGGGAATGGGGGATTTTGGTCTTGAAAAATGTTATAAAAGACCATCCCCCACTCCCTGGAGAGGATTCTCTTTCTCAATCTCGTTAGTGTCGGATAATCATTTTCTTTTACAATAAAGAAACTTAAAAATCTTCTATTTAAAACCTAAAACCCCAACAACTTCTTGGAAGCAGGCAACCCGCATCAAATACGATCTAGATAGGTTGGAGATCCCGGGTGCATTTGGTCCATCAGAAAAAAAAATATACTCATAAAATGTTAATTTATATTTAACGATTTGTGGAGTATGTTTATTTGTTGGTGGGCCAAACACCAGTGGCCTGGTGCAAAGGATAACACACTGAGGCCCTGGAAAGGCTGGAGATCATGGGTTCGATTCCCCGGGGCCATGGAACGTTTGGTCCACCAACAAATAAACTCACAAATTTGTATAATAACGGTATATCCGTTGACTTCAAGTCCGAAAAAAGCATTGGATCCTAACTTTCCTTAACAAAGATAAGGAGTCCAACGAAGGCAGGCGGGACCCGTATGGAATATCATATAATGAACAATCGCATAAGAACCAAGATGTTCAAC
This sequence comes from Euborellia annulipes, assembly GCA_023213315.1. Classification (NCBI taxonomy): domain Eukaryota; kingdom Metazoa; phylum Arthropoda; class Insecta; order Dermaptera; family Anisolabididae; genus Euborellia; species Euborellia annulipes. Next base: position 29,403 of record JAKCPI010025286.1, on the reverse strand, counting down.
TCCATTTTTGGAAAATTTACAGCATGTTCATTTCTTTTTTAACTTTTCCATTGAACTGCTTTGAATGGAGTTATAGTACATTGGGTTTTAATCATTTTCTGCTGGAATAAAATTCAATCTAAACTTTCCTTAATGTAAAGCAATGGAGTTAGAAGAATAAAAAGTGAATTTTTTTTTTTTTTTTTGGAGTTAGAACAGCTTGGTTCTTATGCGACGAAATGTGAACCAAAAAGATTTTTGGGTGTCAGAGTTAGGCATATAGAAATTTACAGACTCAGGTTTTTTTGTACTATTTCTAATGACCGTTTGAAATTGCTAAACTAAGCTAAAACTTACCATCTTCCTCTGCTCCTTTTAAAAATGCGCCAATTGCTCCTAAATATCCTTCATGTCTTAAAAACAATGCCTGCACATGACCTTTGCTCCAATAATTAATTGAAAATGAAACAGTATGCATACTTAAGGGATGATTTCTCAAGAAATATCCACCGAAATAAACCTGAAATTAAAAACAATTAAAAAACTATTCGATTTGCTTTAAATAAGTAAATAAATAAATAAATAAAAAGAAAATGTTTCTTTTCATAAGAACACCTTGTTAAGTTTATGCATCATGGCATAAAGACTGGCGATCTGTCCGATATCATTGCTGATTGTGAATAAGAGACTGCGCGCTACATCAGCTTCTGAAAAATTATTTCCTAAAATAGAAGAGAAAAAAGCGTGCATAAGAACACAAAGAAGCCCAGAGTGGGGTGAGTCACCGGTGAAAGTGTACAGTATCCTTCAAACAACCAACAAACAAACAAGTCAATCCTTTTGTTGGCTTTTTAAAGAAGAAAGTACTGCAATGAAAGATGAAAATAGCGAATTTATTCCTCCCAAAAAAAAAAAGAAAAAAAACCAACCGTCACCAAATAAAGCAAAATGAATAAATAAATACGCACCGACAGATTCTTTGCAGGCGTGCATTGCTTTGCCAAAAGAGCAGGCTATTAAGTCAGCTGGTAGGCCAAGTTGCCGGTAATCGCCTCCATAAATGTCTTTTACTAACATATCCACAGATCGATGATCGCCTTTTTCAGCCAATTCAAGAAGTTCGTCAAAGCCCTGGGAAATTTAAAAATTTCCTGTTAGTTAAATTCATATGATCCCAAAGGAGTGTTAAATGTTTGAAAAATATATTTAATAAATTTTTATAAAATGCTGTGATTATTATTATGAGTAGACAATAAGTTACATAAATATTAACAAAAGTTTATACATATTTAAAAAGTTCAATTTCTTTTCAAAATAAAATGGTTTCTATTGATAATGTATTATTCTTTTCTTCTATTTCGTGCTTTTTTCTTGTTTAAGTTATTTATTACGCAAAAAAGCGAAATCTTAAAAAATCCGATCAAAATTCGTCCCCAATTATGCTTCTCATTAAAAGAGGAGTTTCCTTAGCCCCATATTAAACTCTTATGATTAGATTTAACAAGTTATGAAATTGAATTGTGGAACGTGGCTGTAGCTGATATGTTAAATAGGAAGAGGATGCAGCCAATTAATTAAGCCTCCTCTATTTAGTAATTAAGCACTCTTTATTGGAACGTTTCGACCGGTTGAAGCAGGGTTGAAAGGTCTCAATAAAGAGTGCTTAATTACTAAATAGAGGCTTAATTAATTGGCTGCATCCTCTTCCTATTTAACACTTAAAGTTCTGAAATTGTTGAGGAATAAATTATAAATCTGATCCCTGTTCGCCTATTTGTACACGAACCTAAGTAGTCAACTTCTTAACTTAGAAAAAAGGCAGGTAACTAACACCAACAGACTAATATAAATCTAATCAGAGAAGTACAATGGCAAGCAGTTGTGAGGGTGGAAGCATTTGTATAAAGAGTTCAAATAGGCTATTTCTCGCCTATACCAAATCACTTTAAATAAATTCTAGTCCAACTGTATAATATAATTCCAATTTTATTTCTCTGCTTTTATTACCTTCTCTTAGCTTTAAAATAAATAAAATAATTGGAATAATAAATATAACCAAATGGCACCTTATAGAGGCCTCCTGATGCCTTCTCCCCTCCCGTCGTCAATTCATCATGAATATTAATTTTTCGAATATTTTGCCAGTCATCTTTTATCTTCTATTATTAATCTGGGGTATTTGATGTTTACTTTACAAATTTTACGGTTTTTAATAATTTAAGATAAATAATAACTATACACTTTGTCATTTATGAGCAGTTGCAATAAATGAACATTATAATATTAGCGATGTGATGAGGAATGATTGAATAACCGATTAAGAATCAATTCGTCGTTTTAAAGAAAATTAATCTGGTATTAATCGCTATACTTCCGTATAAAGAGTAATTAGATTAATGAATGGAGAGGATGTCAGCCAACCAGGATAGCCTCTATCGTATGAAAATCCCAATACAAGAAAACTTTGACTTAATTAGATAATACCATCTTCAGTTCTTATGAGAATATTGGCAATCTCAATGTATACACCATCGAGATGCAGATGGTGAAGAACTGAAGATGGAAAAAGTCAAAAGGTTTTCTTGTATTGGGATTTTCATGTTTGGCTGACATCCTCTCCTTTGATTAATCTAATCGTTGGACAGCCACTTCTTCTTTCATCGACATAAAGACTAATTATTTTTTATTAATTCTAATTACAAGTTCTGTAATCGATTCGTTATATTAAAGAAATATTAAAACAATTTGCAGGATATAACAAAATATTTCAAAACTAGTTTTAACAAAGGAGTTCAACCGAAACTACGGTTACGCGAATTTAACTAAAAACGGTTTTCACTGTAACAAATATAAATAGAAAATAATTAGAATAAAATACTTTGGCTTTGGTGAGAAGAGATCCAAGTCCCCAAAAAGTTCCACCTCCAGTTGCAGTACCGCCTATTCGTTCATATGAATTATCAGATTCCACCTGAAAATTGCAATATATTTTAAAATACGTTAAATATGTATGTATGATTATTAAACGTGCACTAACTTTCATAATGCTGACTCCTGATCCAATATTCACTAATAAATAAGGAAAAATATTTGGGTCTGCTAGTTGGAATTTGTATTCTGGATTGCCATGTCTTTGATATGTAAATGCTTCGTCGGAGATATTTTTTAAGAGAAAATTCGATCCCTTAATAAGACATTCCATTTCATCTTCCTTATCAACTCTGAATAAAAAAAAAAAGAAAAGGAATTATAATTTATAACTTAAGTGCATGGAAGTCGTCCAGGTCGGACAATAGGGGCTTCTCCTTAGTGATTCAAAAACATACTTCATTTTTAGGAGATAGTGATTTTTTTAGGAAAATTGATTTAAAACTGATTTATTGGCAGAACGTTTTAACAACTTTATATTAAATAGTTTACAATTTCTTAAATTGTGGGTGGGCATCCAAATTATTTCATTTGTACATTCATCTGCATTATTATGGGAGTTTTTAATTATAGACCACATTTTGTATTAATTGTTTATTAAAATTATTTATTAAAAAGGAGTCAATACGTTGTACAGTATTTATCTTATTAATAAATAATTAATAACAAAATGAGATCTGTAATTAAAAATTCCCAAAATAATAATGATACTGTACAAAAGCGTTTTGTGCATGTATACATCCTCCTCTTGGCCAATCGTTTTCAAGCACTTGCTCCAACTCAAGCGAACTAACTTTAATCTCTAAGAGACATTTGCATGTATATAAAATGCACGTAACATTCCTTTAGAGGTTAGTTCACTTGAGTCGAGCATCGCAGTACTTGAAAACGACTGCAGAAATCACGGAGTCAAAACGTTGTACAGTATTTGATGGTCTAAAATTAAAAACTTCCATAATAATAATAATAATAATCAACAACTCACCACAAAAGCACATTCATCTGCATCTATGCCTTTAAAAAATTAAAATTAACTACGTTATTAATTAAAAATACTTCTTTTGGGGCAAAAGTCAAAACTTACGAAAGTCCTAATTTCTCCTGAAGTAGACTAGCATATTTGTAAGCTCCGCCTCCAGTTGCTTTAATGCTTTTTCCAATCATTTTTTCTTTACTTCCTGTTAAATTTGACTGTACGAAATTTAGACAATCTTCAATATATTTTGTTTCAAATTTAATAAAATGAAGTCTTGAGCCTTCGGATACACTATATTTAATATCTTCCTGTAAAAATAATATCAATTATTTAATGAAAAACTTTTATTGTTTAATTTAATTATTATTTGAAACAAGACAAGATTATAATTCTTGTTTTGAAATTGTGAGCGATTGAACCCCTCAGAATTTTAAGACAAGTAATCATGCATACATAATTATCAAGAATTATTAATTTTCATTTCGAAAAAATTACATAATTAAAAAAAAAGGATAATTATGTAAATAAAAAGCAATTACAAAAATAAGAGTTAATTTTTATTAGGATTTCAAGATCAGATCCTAATCAAAGCAAGGACTCTTTAAACAAAGCTGCGATTGTCGAAGATGCTAATTAAAAAAATTCTAGCCAAATATTTCTAAATCAAGGGAGCTTAAAAATTGGAACTAAATTCATAAAATAAATAAATTTATTAATTTTGAGAATATATATAAAAAAAAAAAACATTTATAAATAGATCATAGATTCATTTTATATTTCATGAGAAATTTGAAAAAAAAAAAATATCTTGTACTGTGAGGGACAATATTAAGTCCCACCCATTCGTTTTCTATTTGTGATTATTTCATTGTTTTTAAACAAATATTATATACTTTTTAATGGAAACTTCAAATCTAGAAAATTTCCAATAAAGATTTTCATTTTCTTTTAAAAAAACAATGAAATAATCACAAGTAGAAAACACATGGGTGGGACTTAATATTGTCTCTCACTGTACCTTCTTTATAAAAACAATGAGGATTTTTTCATAATTGACAAGATGATATAAACTTCCCTGTCAGTGAAAGAACAAAATTGAGATATTCTCTCAGATGTTCTTTTGCCACATCATCCGCCACTTATTCCCAAATTTACCATTATGACTATTTTTCAAAGAAAATTTAATATTCATCCCCAAAAGTAAACTAATATTGACTAATTTGATATTTACATTTTTTTGGGAGATATAGAAATTATTTTTGTCAATTAGTGATTTTTTTAGTTTTTTCTAACATTTGAAAAACTACATTCTAATTTTTCATAATAAATAATCTAAATATATTTAAATTATAAGAAGACATGATGTTCAATCCACCCTCTCGTCTATATATATATATATATATATTATAATTTTACTTAATTTTGGATATGCCAAAATTCGATTAACAAATCCACATGATTTTCTCTTTCTCGCCCTAGATCTGATGATAAATACTTTCAGTATTTTATATGTCACTTATCACACAAAAAGTTGAAATAATAATCCCTTATTTGTTGAAAAAACAAAACGTCATTTGAAAGCAGGGGAAACAAAATGATAAGGTCTTAAAAAACACCTTGTACTTTGAACTTCTAATTCTGGGCTTGGTAAAAAAATTAAAAGTGGAAATATGATTTTTTTTATCTAAAGCTTATAAATTATAAAATCTATCGATTATCTAATTTTATATACTTACTTCATTTTTTGGTGAATGGTCTTTTCCATAAATGACCCTTCGAAGCGAAACGGTTGAATAATAAGCGATTTTTGTTAAAGAACCACCTGAAAGAGAGGTTAGAATTTATTAGAAAAAAATTTATTATTATAATTAGATAACAAAATCTTTACCAATATCGATAGCAAATCGTTTGGCATTTTTCAAATTTGCAAAAAATTCGACAGAATCGGGTAATTTAATTGATTTTGGTGGATTTGTCTCGTCCATAATTCTGACGTCGGATTTTTCCCGTTGCGTTATTAAGCCAGGGAAAGCATTGAAGGCGCGAAAATATCTCCAGGTTCGGGCATGGAACCTTTCAAATGAATTTATTATCATAAAAGTTATTAAATAAATACCTCAGATGATGCTTATATGACTATGATGACTAGTAAATTAAGAACATTCACACACAGATGGACCATTTGTTACTATCAAATCCTCAGTGTATTTGGCAGCTCCTCTCAATACTAGTCACCTGACACTTGCATAATTCAAATTTAAATATCTTTAATTCATTTCGAAAGAATCAAGATAATGAAATTCATTAAATTTAATTCTCCTTCTCCGATGACGTTTTACTTTGTTTAAATGACCATTCAGAATTAATATGGAAATTAAATCAATTGACACATTTTAAATTGGTCATAAAATTAAAAAAAAATTAATTTCAATTATAGGATAAAATTATCAAAGTATTTGAATATTGACTAAAAAAAAATATACTCAAGCCAAAAGAAAAAGAACCCTAATGATTAAATCGTTTGGCTTTTGAATAATTAAATATTAATGAAAAAAAAAGGATGCAGTTGTTTATTTAATTTATTAAATAATTTTTTGGGTTCCCGTTTTTTAATATGGTTTTTGACCAAGAGTTGCCCGGATGAGCGTAGCTAGGGAATTTGGCTGAGGGGGCTATGGGGCCAGCCATCCTCTGGGGGGCATGGAAGGGCCCATATTTTCTCAATTTTTCTTGGGGGGGGGGGGGTCGGTGCCCTCTAGTTACGCCCATGGTTGCTCGAAGTAAGAATGGAATTTATTTCCCTTTTTTGTTTGAGTCATCCATCCCCTAGTTAACATTTCTAGACAGCTTGCTGGCCTCGGATAAGGCCGGGTCCCAGGATTTTGATTGTTATGAGGAAAAGGGGGGATCAGAGAGCACACATAGGAAAGGGGGGGGGGCGAGCTCATAGATAATAGTGAGTTAAAATGATTTCGTTCCGGATTCAAATTAGCATTAGTAATTTTCTATCCCAGCGCCCCCTCCCCTCCCCCATCTGTTCATATTAAATCAACTAGAGATGGCACAAAATTTAATTCCCACCCGGGGTTAGTAAATAAGTGTATTTTTTTTACTAATATCACTGAAATAAACAAATTAAAAATAAATTGTAAATTTTTGTCCTACTCAATATAATTTTATTATAACTTATCTAAGAAAACATGTTATTTAATGGAAAATAGACACTGAACTAGGCTATATTTAATTATTGTATTGATTTAACATTAAAATAATTTACGTAATATTTAATGATTTGATAATAAACCTCTATCTATTTATATAAGAGAATAGTTTAATATTAATGAATAGACTTTCCTTAATTGGGGCAATGGGAAAACTATATCACAGTTTGTTCTTTTTGGAAGAATAAATAAAATTTTAAATTTTTAATAGTATGAATTCCATATTAAATTTTTTATTATTAAATATATAATATAAATATATACATATATATTAAATGTTTCTATATAAGTATCGTAGCTTGGTCTGCTATAAATAAATTCACATTTTTTCTTTTTGAAAAATTTAAGCCAAGGAGAGAAGAAAAGTTTCATTTTTATCCAATTCCAATTTCTGGATTTGCAAAAAAATATCAAAGGAAAACATGTTCAATTCCATTCCCTCCTCATGTTAAATTTAAATAATTTTTTTTTTAATATAAAATCTAGGTTTTTGTAAAAATTTAACTACTTCCCAAAATGAACTATAAAATAATTTAATAAGACGATTTTTTTCACTAAGATTTTTGTGAGATAGTAATTAGTGGGATTGGAGAGGGTGCTTTCAGAGAGTCAACATCAAGATTTCCGTTCTTTCCGGGAAATTGATCAGCTAACACTTGCACCAAACCCTTCTTATCGAGGATAATATCGCCTATTGTCCGGAGAGTTTGGTGATCCTGGATGCAGGAAATCCAAAGCCTAATTCCAATAATCATTAACTCACAAAATAATGATTGATTAAATCACAAAATGACCTTGCAGGTCTATGAAAATTAAATTCCAAATAAAAAATTCTTGGGGTTATTTAATTTTTGAGGGGGAAGCTGAGAGGAGTAATAAAAAAACTTTATACTAATTTTTTTTTATAATTAATTAAAAAAATTATTAATTTAAAAAAATTATATTTTCATGTCTTTAAATTAGGGTTGTTTAAAAAGAATATATCTAAATATCCTTTATAAAGATATATAGACATATTAAAAAAAATACAAATGTTTTTGATGATTTTGTTGTTTTTTTTTTTATCAATAGTAAAATTTTTTCGTTAACGTTTTTAAGGCAAATAACAATCTTCGACAAATGCACTATTTTCTAGTATGATTGAGTTAATTTAATGAAAAGGTAAACGTTATGAGTAATAAAATTTTATTTTATTTATAACGGTTACTTTATCAGTATATAACACTAACGTTAACGAGAAAATAACAATTTTTTTTTTTAAACTTTGGTATAAATATCTTAGATCAGCCTTTTTCCAGTTCCATTTAATTTCGCCCAAAGGTATTTTTAAAATAAATAAATAAAAACACCCCTACTTTAAAGATTAACAAATTTTTTTTCTAATTTAAAAAAAATTGGTTAAATTATATATTAAAAAATACCTAGTGAGAAAATTAATTAATTCCTAAAATTAAAAAAAAAATATAGAGAACATCAAATGTGTTAAAACGTATAAAAATTAAGAAATCGATTATATACGGTGAGGCCAAACGATCGTAACGATATAAAAACCGCCAGCCATTATTTGATACACATTCTAATCCATCATATACGTCCATAAGACAAACAACTCTACAAGGGCCATGGCACTATATTTCTAACATCATTCAGGGTGTTTATAACATTCGAAATTACACATTTTAATTCAATTTTAAATATATATATTTATTTATTAATTTATATATAAAATTATTTATATGAAGAAGTATGTTACCATATAATAATATATTAGAGATTCAACATTTTGTGTCTGAAACACCCACTCTTAGAATGATAAACTTCATAATCATCAACTACACCTGTGTATAAAAAAATAAATTAAATCTTAAAAGAGGCGGCAACAAGAATATGAAAATCCAATTCATATGTGAAAGACAGCTGAGCTATATATATATATATATTTATAAACTATTAATTAACTTAATTAATTTATATATAAATATACCCATTTGATAAATATTTTACTCCATATATATATATATATAAACTGTTAACTAATTTGGCATAAATCAATAAGATAAATAATAAATAGGTTCATTCACTAAGCTTATTTTCTTTCATCTTAGTCAAAAATAGATTTTTTTTATTTTTAAATCAAATAGAAAAACAACAATCATCCAGATCTCTGTCAAGAGTTAGGTTTCTGGATAGAAGACCCCAAGGGAACAGGGCTGTTGAATACAGGTTAAAACATTTCTCTAATACAGCAATACTTCGAAGAATAGTGTAAAAGTATAGTTTTAAAATATTTAATAAAACTTCTAGTTTTTTATTAGAGTTAGGTTGATAGCAGAGTATATCTTGTAGTGAGGAATAAAGAAAGAGCGAATTCAGCTATATTTATTTCGTTTATTAGGCACTTCAAGCCGACGTTTCCGTCAGATTTGCGACCATCCTCAGAAAAGTGTGTCAATAAAACTCGTCAAAAAGTCGAATGGCCCAATTGAGTAAAATAATTCTTGCCATTTATTTAATAAGAACCAAAGGCTATGCGAGTCAAGAATGGATTGACACTTTAGCCCTGAGGATGGTCGCAAATCTGACCGAAACATCGCCTTGAAGTGCCTAATAAATGTAATAAATATAGCTGCATTTGCTCTTTCTTTATTCCTTACTTCTAGTTTTTTGATTTTTAACGATAAAATAAAATTTTGTTGGTAAACACCAAATCAGACTAATCAAAGCCGAAGTTTTATTTTGTAAAAATTATTCAAAGGCAAAAAAAAAATGTATAAAATAAAAAAGTTTTTTTTGCTGTTAAAAGCCTAATATCAAAATCTAAACAACTCTACCAAAAAAAAAGAGTAATTGGAATATTTTCAATCATAATATTAATTATTTTTTAATTTGCTAAAAAATTTTAATATTTTTTCTTTAATTAGGCCTCTACTCTATCTTGAGAAAAAATTTCATTCAAAATAATTTATTTTTGTAATATTTTAGTATAATAACGGTCTTGTTTGTATATTTCGTATATAACTTTCAATTTATCTATTTTTAAGTTATTAATATAAAAAAATTAGTTCCCTCTCAAAGGGGAATTTTTTATTATTTACTAATTTTCTAGGCTTTTTATGAAAATAAATATATCTGGCCTATAGATAATGTTTCTTATCTAATGAACAGGAGGCAATGAGCAACTTCAATTAAACTATATATATTTTGATAATGATAATTATTTTGAATCTTTTTTTAGTTCTCCGATGAGTTTATATAAGGAGTGTTTTAATTTATTTTAGCTTTAGATATTAAATTAATTTTTATTAGAGTCTTTTTCAACATTTCAAGTTTTCAAGAGAACGAAAACTTCAAAAATTTTATAGAGTATTCAGTTTTTTAGAAAATGAGCTTTTTATTTTGAATAAATGTATTTCATTATCTAGATTAGGAGCCCAAGAATTCTACCAAAGACTATATGACATGCGATTAAATGTCAGAGCTTGTTCAAGAGAACAGAGGTAATGTATGGGACTAAGGGGGAGAACTTGAAACAAATTCATCATCAAAGTGTATTAGAAGAAAATCAATTTTTGTCCTAAGATGAAAGAAAGAAGGCGCAAAGTAAATAAAACTCTTGTAAATAATATATTTAATGTAAGATACATATAGATATAAATATATATATATTTATATGTATGTATGGATATATACTTTTATATATATGTTAGCTTTTTTTTTTTAATTGTGAAAAAATATTTGACGATTCACTAAATTTTGGAAACATCAATTTTTTTTGAAATATATATATATATAATCTTAAGAATCCAACCTGTTAGGAGTTTTCATCTTGTTATATCAAACCAATTCTAGAGGCCCAGAAGTTCGAATCGAAGCACAACGATTTGCAATGAAGCCAAATGAATTTTATGGTGAACAAAGTGTATGAGTGTATGTAAGTGTGTTTGAGTGTCTGTGTGTATGTGCTTGCTCTTCTGTCTGTCCATAAAAAATTGACAGTTCGCGATCCAATTAATAAAAAAGAAAAAAAATTGCCAATTTCTGGCTATTTTTTTCGCTGCATTTTTTTAAAAAGTGTTTCTACTAAGTAGTTTTCATTACACGCATTTTTTTTTTTGTTTATGTGGAGAGTGATGTGGATGAATTGTTTTATTTATTAAGTCGGTTGTTTTTTGTTTTTAAGTGAAAAGGGTGTTTTGTGTGAATATTATGTTGGCCGGGATATAAATATGGTTCAAAGTATTGCACAACAACGGCAATATCGTTGCCTAGAAGCGCCGGCTGTTGGAGGTGGAGTCACTGGCGCAAAATAAGCGTGAACTTTGATATTCGGCAAATGGTTCTGGAAAGGAAAAAAATAAAACATTCGCATTATAATCTTAAAAACAATTAAATCTATTTATAGTGGTTAAATCACTTAATGCTTCTACAATATCATTGATTAAAAATTGGTTATTAATATTAAAACAAATATTATTAATACTCTGCGTGTACAAATAAAAGTTTTGAAATATTTTTTCCCAGTTTCTTGCTTTGCGTTTCAAAATTAACAATTCGATTATTATCCAATTTTGTTTCTATAATACATTTATTTACGTGAATGGATCATAATATTTTCGGAATTAGGCTTGGGGGCATTGGAGAAAAAATGTTTGGACTAAATTTTAAGGGAAGAGATATAATTAAACAAGGGATTATAAGGATCGTCGGCCAAAAAATAAATACTTTAGCGTATTATCCGTTTATTTGTAAATATTTCGACCCCAGTGATATGGAATCATCTTCAGTACAATCAACAGATGTTTTGCAAATCGTTACTTTCTCCCATATAAAAATTGCATTCATGGAATTCTCAGCTATTTTGTCATATTGGATGGGAGGAATTAACGATTTGCAAAACATCTGTTGATTGTACTGAAGATGATTCCATATCACTGGGGTCGAAATATTTACAAATAAACTGATAATACGCAAAAGTATTTATTTTTTGGCCGACGGTCTTTATAATTAAATTGATCATCCTTACGGCCATCTACAAACAATAAACAAGGAAGGTTCGTAGAGTGAATGCCATTTAATTCCCAATCTCCTAATCTTATATGGACGATGTTTTGCACGAAGGTACCAAGCGCCATTTACAGAGTAATAATATGATTTAAATAAAGAGGTAGATCTTCTTTTTCCCTATAAGATAGCGGTCTTATCTCAATTTCGATCATAATGGCGCTTGGTTCCTTTATGCATAACATGGTCCATGGTCCATATATAGGGTATATATTCTGGATGACTTCCGTGACCGGATGTATGTGAAAAAAAACTCATCTTGGCATATATACCAGTATATATTATCTATAAGTATATAAATAATTTTAGTGATATGAAATAAAGTTGATGTGTTGTAAAATTCAGATATCAAAATTTTAAAATTTTTCAAAAAAACTTTGAGTTTTACTCTTGAAAAATTTAATGAAAGTTTTTTTTTGACCTATGTGAATTTTAATATTGTATATTTATTTAATATGTAAGCTTTATTAAAAATTAAAAAAAAGTCGAAGTCTCTAGGTCTATTTTATAAAATGTTTTTTAGGACTACCTCGTTCATGGAATTTCATGGAATTCTCAGCTATTTGATAGTTGTTAAAATATTTGATAAAAATAATAAGAAATTTCTAAAAGGAGATACTTGCCCTTTTCAAGTTTTTTTTCCAAAAATTAACTGATTTTCTATAAATTAAAAGAATGGCGTTTTCTTTGGTTATTATACATTACATGCATTTCAACAATCACACGCGCTGCCATTTACTTACTACTCAAATCAAATCAAATACTCTTAGAATTATTTACTACTAATCAAAATTAAATTCTCTTTATGAAATAAATAAAAATTTTCAATAAAATTTTATTATATTAATTAGGTAAATTATAAAGTTGGCCCTCGGGGCATGGCGTAGAGGTTAGCGTGCTAACCTCATATACCAAACGTCGCGGGTTCGGACCCCAGGCAGTCCGATGATTTTATTTAAGCCAATTGGATACCAAATGGCTTAAATAAGAATGCCTGGACCCCATATATGTATATTTATTAATAACGGATATCGTAAAAAGTCTTATATGGCCTCAGTTGCCGAAAAGACTGTATGAATGTGTGTGTGAGTGTGAGTGTGAATGAGAAAAAAGTGTGAATGTTTTTAAAAAAAAAAAATTATAAAGTTTAAATAATAATTATTATTTATTTTTAACAAGACATGTGAGTGTATTTTTTATTGATGAGGCCAAACATCCCATGGCCCCCGGGAATCGAACCCAGGATCTCCGCCTTTCCGGGGCATAGGCGTGCTATCCATTGCACCAGGCCACCGGACCCTCGACCTGCACCAATAAAACTCACTTCCCCTTATATGCAGTTAGTCGCGCAAGTTACTAACTCGTAACGAATAGGTGAAAAACTTTAAAGAAAAATTTTCCACATATACAAATACACTCACATGTCTTGTTAAATATATCTATGACTCAGTTAAAGTCCGAATCGAGGTATTTTGAATACTATTATCTTATTCAAATAATAGATCTCGAAAAATATTTAGTTATTTATTTTTGTTACCATGGCAACCATTTCTCCTATCTTTTCTATGGAGTACAAGAGTAAAGTGGTCTTCAGAAGATTTCAATGGCAAAATGAGAATGTACATTTTAAAGATATTCTAAAAAATAGTTGATTTATGAATTTTTAAAAAAATCGTTGGAGCGAATTTTAAGAAAATCGAAAAAACTGAAAAAGTGCTTCAGTAAAGTACTAGTACTCTTTGGTCGATTTTGTTCAAAAGCTTCGTGTCAGGTCCCATGGGGGTGCCTAACTTAAATATAAAATTTCTACCTCCTAGCTCTTTTCGTTCTTGAGATATTTTGTTCCCAGACACACAGACACAGACAGACAGACACACAGACAGAGCATGTCGCGAAAACCACTTTTTTGGATTCAGGGGACCACAAAACGTGTATATCCATCAAAATCTCGACATCGAATTTTTGACATGAATCCAATACTTTCTTTCTCTATATATTAACATATATAGAGGTAAGAGAAAGTAAAAATTTATTTAAAAAATAATTTGGCAAATATGATGGTATTTAAGAAAAATTTCTTATTTATTAAAAACAAAAAGTATTGATACATTTAATACTTTTTGTTGTCCCAACTTTTGATGTCAATCTTGATACACCGATAGGAGGATGCTAAGATGATATATTTTAAGAAGCTTAGAGCAATACCATTATCAATAGTCCAAAAGTATTTTTTCCTAATTAATAAATCTCATAAAATGGGCAAAGAAACAAAATTAAAATTCTTACTCTTAATCTTCGAATGCCGATTCTTGTAATTAGTTGACAATCATAGAGTTCAACTCGTTGCAAATTATGACAACACGTAAGATGTTCAAGTGACGAATCGGTAATTAACGGACAATTATCTAATTCAAGTACGGTTAAGTTTTCGGCTGCACAGGGTGATGTAGAAAGATGTCGAATTCCTTCATCAGTCATTAATTCACAATGAGAAAGACTCTAAAGATACAATAAAAAAAAACATCATTTATTTATTAATTTAGTTTATAAAGCAAATAACGCACAAGTTTTTCAAGACGAGGACATCCCATTGCGAGATGAATCAAAGTAGAATCAGTTATAAGCATACATTCTTCAAGGTCCATTTTTTCTAGTAAATGACAACTCTGCAAAGAAAAGATTTTTTTTTAAATTCTATTTTATCAAATGAAAATTTTATTTGTATTTTCGAGTTTTGTTAATTTGCCAGATTGACAGGGAAGATAAGAGGCTGGAAAAGTCCAAATAGGATAAATACTTTTATGTAACAAACACATCGGCTGAAAAGTCCGTAGGATGACATATAAATGGCTCCACAAACACTGTTTATTTAAAATTAAGAGCTTGAAGATATTTAATATTTACCCTTGCTAATGCTTGGAAGCCAGTGTCTGTAAATTGCGAGCAGCCAGCGACTTCAAGAGTACTTAATTGATGACAATGTTGTGCAAGAAGAAGTAAAGATGCGTCTGTAAGTTGCGTACAGCCAGAAAGACATAAGTAGTGAAGTTTCGGACAATTTTCGGCTAATTGTTGCACTGCTTCGTCTTGTAAATTCTAAAAAAAAAAAAAAATAATAATAAAGCACAAAAACTTGGTTAAACTCCATAAAACCATCTCAAAACCACGCCTACTTAAGAATACTCCAAAGCCAACACTTTACTAAATATTTTCTCACACATAGGTATGTCCAGAAAGGTTTTTGGTTATCAATTTAAAAAATATATTTCTTTCTGTGTGTCTAATAATGCAGTAGCATTACACGACTTGCAGATAAAAATTGAATGTTTCATTTCTAACAATCTATCCAAAATATAGAAAAATGGGTTCAGCGGATTGCTGATAGCATTTTCTTGGGGGACGTTTAAATATTTTGTTGCACCAATAATTGTATTAAGTGTCTGAAATAAAAATGATTTCTCACGATATAAAATGGGTAGCTTTTAATAAAAATCCTTTAAAGTACTTTTATAAATAAGAGAAAATTATTATAATTAAAATGTTAATATAAATACCGAGCATCCATGAAGATTGACGACTTCAAGTTTAGGACAAAATTGCGCTAGGCATGTTACAGCTCTATCGTTGATTTGCAGACACCCTTTTGAGATAAACGATTTCAACCTAGGACATCCTCGGGCGAGAGCTTCCACTCCTGCAAGTAATCAAGTTTAATTTTAATCTTTTACTGAAATAGATGAAATTAAGTATGCTGGACGATTCAGTAAGATTAATGGAGAAAATAAACCAGTAAAATAATTTATTCAGCAAATATTTCGGATTGCATATCCATCTTCAGAGCATTTTGTATAATTTGATGCACTGAAGATGGATTGCGTTATGCAATTTAAAATATTTTATTGTAGAAAGCAATCCCTGGTTTATTCTCCCCATTAACCTTACTATATTTATATTAAATAAATTTTTTCGGCTAGGAGGAGATGAGAACCCTCGACCTTTGGCACCAGAAGCTAATGTTCTACTTTACAATTAAGTATGTATTTATATATTTACCATTTTCCGTAATGAGTTCACACCAGCTTATATTAATATGAGTCAGATAGGGACATCCGTCCGAGAGAGCCTTGAGTGAAAGATCGGTTATAGTAGCGCAAGATCCCAGATCAAGACGTTGCAGTTTGGAACAATGTTTAGATAGAGATTGACAGGTGCTGAAAAGATTTAGTTCAAGATTAACTTATTTTCAAATTTAGAAAAATATTTAATTAATAAAATTGAGAGTAGCAATGAAAAGGTAATAATAACTACAGTATTAAGGGAAGGATAAACATAAATAACGAATTTTGTTTGAAAATTATTTAATCTTTAGATTATAGATTTCGGTACGAAGTATCATCATCAGGTCCGCTAAAAATGTGAAAAATTAGTTACATTTCTGTTATATTTACATATGTCGTATAATTTTAACAAATAGGTTTATATAGATGTATATACATTTATAAAATTATAAACAAATATGTGTATTTTACATATACATAATAATTTTTAATAAAATTTATAGTATATACTGTACAAATGTTTTTAATATATGTTGATATAATCAGAACATTTTTTTTGTTGAGTGTCTAATCTGTGTTTTTGTCATTTTGTTGTGCATGTGGGGGGAAGTTAGCAATTGTTTAGTTGCTATTTTGTTCGGAGTGAGTAAAATATCACAAATGTAACTAATTTTTTACATTTTTAGCGGACCTGATAATGATACTTCGTACCGAAATCGATAGTCTAGAGATTAAATAATTTTAATTCAAAATTCGTTATTACTGTTTATACTTCCCTTAATTTAAATAAAATAACGAAAAATGGAGAACTTCATCAAAATCTAGAGTATTATTTAAAATTTAGGAAAAATATTTATAACATTTAAAACAAATACATTTGACAATACTCATGTTAAATCAAAATGTTTTTTAAAGTCAGAGAGCACTTTTGATTATATGCGAAATTTCCGGAGCATTTTAATTAAGTAGCCAAAATTTGAGACATTAGATGTTTAATTTGCTGTTCAGTGTGAAGTATAGTTAAACAAAAAATTTTATTTGTACTAGTGAAGGAATTGAAGAGTAAATTTTATCGCTCATGGGTAACGGTTGGGATTTACCAGGAATTTAATATGATGAATTTTATCACAAGAACGGACATTATGAGGTAAAGAGATAAAGTTTGTCTGGTGTGCTCTAACAACACGGTACCACATATACAATATATATATACAAAGTCACATTAAGAGATCGCAGACAGGTCTTTTTGATTGAAATATCATTTGAAAGTCCTTGACTAAGTATTTAAAAGAAGATATTCTATAATTCTATCAAATAAATACGAACCTATCTGTAATTTTTTTACACCCATTTAGACAGAGATCTTCGACATTAACACAGAGTTGAGCCAGAGTCCTCATAGAGCCATCAGCGATCGATTGACAGCCCCTAAGGCTCAGCTGACGGAGAAAACCCCCACAACGCCGGGAGATATTCTCAATAACAGGTCCCTAGAATTTAATTAGAAAAAGCATTATATAAAATGTTAAAATAAACTTTGAGTAAAAAATATTTTAAATATTCACGAAACAAATTTAGAAAATGAGGTTGAGAATTAATAATTAAATGTTTGGAAAATCGGATTGTTCTGGATAATTGTTAAAAAGGATAAGGGTATTATTAAATAATGAAATAAAATGATAGTTAAATATTATTCAAAAAAAAAAAAATACCTCCACGTCACGTTGAAAATCGAAAAGATCAATTCTTTGCCAATTGCTTCCATCCAAAGCGAGAATATTCCAGGCTCGAGATACTTGAGCACATCGACAAAGCGAGACAACATCCAAATAGGAAAAAATTCTATAAACAAATTTTTTATTTATTCAATTAGTTTACAGTTTTTTCTTTTATTTAAAAAAAATTAGATACGTTTATAAAAAGAGGAGATAAAAAATTAAAACCGAATCTTAATTGATCCTTTCTTAAATCAAAATTTTTTGGTTTAAGAAAAGACGAGATTGGCAACACAAATTTCGGCCAAAAAATTCTGGCCGGCTTGGATTTTGAGATCAATTTTGAAAATATATTTAGCAGAGAATAAAATATTTCATTATCAAAAACAAGTGGATATCTATTAATTATAGATTAAAGAATTGAGAAGAAAAAAAGGACTTTAAGGAGAAAGGGCTTCAACCAAAATGAATGTTTTATGTTTAATCAGTAAATTATACGTGCCTATGGGATGATTCCTGTAGCATCACAAATCTATGGCAAGCCAATAGAAATGCTGGTTCTTAATATAGTCTATAAAATTTGCTTTTCGGTTAAAGTAAAGAATTCGATTCATAAAAAGCAACCTAAATTTGAAAGGAAAAAATGTCTTATTTTTTCATCAAGTATCCAAGTCATCTGGAAATGGCTTAGGCATGGGCGTAGCTAGAGAATTTGGCTGGGGGCATGGGGGTCCTAGGGGTATGGGGCACTCCTCCAGCTCAAGTGGTGGTCTGAGGGTGGTATCTTCCACTGGGAGATTTTTTAAATTGAACCTTCTCAAAACGTAAATTAACCATAATTTCTGATGAAATTTTTGTAGATCGTGTAGTCTAGAAAATGATCACACCAAGTTGGAAAATAAAATGGCTTTTTATTGTCTACGAGATCACTCGAGCACAGATACAGTTAGGAAGGAGATCATTGAAATTGGAGCTGATAGGAGATCCTTGAAATTGGAAAGGTTAACTGCTTAAAAAAAAAAAAGCTCCCAACTTTAATATTATACAATAGATCAAAAATAATAGATAGTGACCCAAAATTTGGGTCACAGGAAGTTTCTGTGTGCCCCCCCCCCCCCCCCAGAACCCCGTCTAGCCCATGGGCTTAAGTTTCTGATGAGGGTATGAGTGAGTGTTAAAAATGGTGCTTTTTGGTCGTCAAAATCTTAATAACTGTAAAAGATTACATTTATAATGTTTGCCATCTGAGTAAGTGAAGGGGTCTTAACAGACAAAACTTCAAGATCAAATAGATTTTGAGTTGCCAAGGGGGGAGGGGTTGAAAATAGCCCGAAATAATTTTGTAATATAACACATAGCCATGCTTAGCAGAACTTGGCTCATTCCCTTCGTGACGCTAATCTACTTTTACGGAACTGACTGACGTTCAGAGAATAATATTGCAAATATAATTAAATTGCAAAAATAGACTTAAAAAATAGCATTACCAAGAGAATTTTTTAAATGTGTGTTATATCAGAAACTTTTAGTGGAAAGGGCAGCAAGCCTCGAAATGTCCAAGAGAGAGCAATAACCCCCCCCCCCCCCAGCTCGGCCTCTTGACATTTTGCATTTTGCTATAGGCTATTTTTTTTTTTTTTTTCAATTTTTTTAAATAATTGAAATACATGGTTTTCACAAATTTATTAAAAGTTGTAGGTTACTATTCAAATATTTATATTTAAACTTTTAAATCCATTTGATAAAATGGTGGATGCAGTCCAAATTAATTTAAATAATTTCAGTTCTGAATTAATTTAAATAATTTCATTTCTGATGATGGCTCTCATGGTGGCCGAAACACGATAGCGCGTCTGTTAACCAAAAATAAATATTATTGAAAAATTTAGTGATTTTTAATAATTAAAATAACGACATACTACCTGTCAAAATACGTCCAAGAAAAAAACCACAAGTTCTTTTATTTATTTTAAATCCATATTTGAGGAATCAGTTTAAAAAATAAGGGTGTTAGTGGGTTAAAAAATAAGGATATCGCCAAGAAAATTACTATTCATTCTCAAATTGATAAGAAAATCATGTTATCAAAAGTAAAATATAATAATTTTCTTAAGGCCTAATCTTTCTAACTAATGGTTGATTTGATAAAATATAACAAGTAAATATTATAGACCTAATGAGTTATATATCAAATCCATTTTATTAATTAGATTTTTTGAGGTATTTTTAATTCAATTAATAAAAAGAAAAAATATATACAAGACTTACAAAATAAATATATTTACAGAGGAAAACATACATATATACTTAGGCATAGGAAGATCATTTCTGTTTGGAAAGAGGGGGGACTTCGCATTAACGTGACAGGAGAGGGAGGGGGTTTCTTGAGCAAGTCAATTCAAATAAATTAACTAACCCAATGAAACCCTTTTTTTCTCAAATATGAATATAAATATTTTTTTCAGTTTTTGATATAAATTTATTTTTATCAGATTACGATAATGAACTTCTTAAAAATTTAAAAATTTAGTTTTATTTAATTTATTCACCTCTTGTCCATTCATTATCATTAAGGGGGTACGTTACTCTGTTTTTCCCTAATGGTTTATGTCCTTAAAAGTATGCCCAAAAAATCAAGTAATTCAAAAATTTGCCAAGAGATGTCAGAATGGTAGCTAATCATATTTAATGCATTTGGTTGATTTTCATTGATCTTAAATAATAAATACTTTATAAATGTTATTATATATTATGTATCTTTTATAAAAGCATAAAAATATATAAATATAGGCCAGATATAGGCCAAAAGGGGATCAGCTGTTAGACTAGCCTGCCATCTATTGCAAGAATGCTGAACTAATTTGGCAGTTGAATTTTAATTAAATGCATCTAAGCTTATTTTAAAAATTTCTTAATTAATATGTGATTAATAATAACAATAAATTCATTTTTAAATTTAAAATAAAATTAAAGATTATTGGGACAGATTGTTTTTTTGTATTTGCTTGATAACAAAAAAATTAATTGCGATAATTTTTTAATAAGTCATTAAAAAAATTATAGCTCGATGTCCCAATAATCTCTTATGAATTTAATTCATTTAAAAAAAAACCGCATTGAAAAATTCCTTCTAATAGTCTAGTTTTTATTAAAGAACGTTTAGACGTCGCTCCTGAACCCCCTTAATGACATTTGTAACTTCTCAGCCAATGGGTTTTTCTCATATAGTAAATTGAATTTTTTTAAAATAATTTTCCCCATTTTTAGCCCTCCTTATTGGTAGGTTTGCGATCTCGTATGTATTATAAATACCCTTAAAAAAAGTAATAGCTGGTGCCGATATTTTAGAATGCGCTCTAGGGTATAAATAGGTTGGGAACCGCTGCTCTTTATCATCACAGAATTGCTAGGCAATGCCCAATATTAAAAAGAGCAAAATATAATTGATTATTTAGAATTTATTTAAACATATTTTGTCTCTCTGGTTTTAGGTTTATGCGAAGATGAGATTTCTATATGAAAAAATCACACATTTAACATTGATGTTAAATTAATGAAATAGTATGAAAGAGGAAGGAGAAGAGCATTCTCTTTAATAACTCACCGTAGAAGAAGTTCTTTTGGTAATTTTTTGTTGATTTGGGCATCATCATCTGAGAATACTCTTGAGAGCTGTTAACAGAAATTTATCAATCAATACAGATTTAAAAAAATTTAAAAAAGAAAAGAGGTATATAAATTTTTTTCAAATCTACATAAAGGCATGACTAAATACCAACAATTTCAAAGCAAAAGGTTAATTTAGGTATGTGAGCAAGTTTCCAACATTTAATAAATATGTTAATAAGAAGAGAAAGAGAAAGAGAGATTAGGGTACGAGTGAGGGTTTCACAAAACTAGACAGGAAACGATTAGATAGAAGATACAAGGGAATGACAGCCTACCTTCTCACTCAATGGACACATTCTGCCTCTTTAATTAAGATTAATTTCTTAAACCTGGATTACCTAACGGATGAAAATAAAAAAAGCATTGCATTTTCGGTTGTAGTTAAGAAATGACATATTGGAGTGATGACAGAAGGTACAAGATAACTCAAACGGAAATCTTAAACAATCTTAAATCTTTGATAAGAAACTGATAAAAAAACAAAAATAAAAATAAAAACAAAAGAATTTTTTTTTTAATTTGCGTTATTAAATAAATAAAACAAGTTTAAGATTATTTAAGATTTATAAAAGAAGGTTGATGAGTTGAATCAATCATTTGATCAAGGATACCTGCATGTAGCTTTGCTTCACTGAACTAGAACACATTTTGCTATTAGGATTGAATTTCTTCCGAGAACTTGCTCGAGTCCACCATGATCTTGAACTGTTCGCCTGATGAACATAAACATGAAAAGAACAAAATTTAAATAAGAAGACATTCAGGAGAAAAAGATTTAAGAATACTTTATCCAAAAATATTGAGTTAAAAGGCTTGAGGAATTTCAAGAAATTAACTAACTGTAATTTAGTAATCTTGCCAGAGGGCTTGGTTGCTGATAAGGAAGGCCAAGCAGTGCTGGACCGCTGGATAAATGGACTTGAGGAACAACCTATCATGATTAGTACAAGAATTTGATTTTCGGTTTAACTGTGGTTTATTTGTAAAAATTACAACGTTTAGGGCACTCATTCTGTAGCCTTCTTCAGGTACAATTCAGTTAAGATTAGGCCTGAAGTTTTTTTTTTCTCAACTAATCAAATGAGGTTGTCACAGATCTAACAACCTTTGTAATCTTAACTGAATTGTACGTGAAGAAGGCCACAAAATTAATGGCTGAATCGTTGTAATTTTTACAAATAAACTACAGTTAAACTGAAATTCTTTTAAAGTCTTAACTCCAAAAAATATATCATGATGTTCCATGGGAAATGAATTTTGACTTTTTCAAAAAACAATGAAAAAAATGATTGACAGTTTTATTTTTATAGGTTTAAGCATGAATGACAATTGAATAGTATTTTTGTTTCTCCCTCTATTCTAATTTTCATACAATAATAATTTAAAAACTAACTTTTTTCTATTTAAAAATAAAAGTGTAAATCATTTATTCATTGTAAGATTTACTCTTTCATCATTGTTCTACAATATTTTTATATAATCATTTTCCCTTCGTCTGGTGTAATAATTTCTTATTTAAACATAATACTTATTTTGTAAGTATATCCGGAAGATGAACATTCCCAATCTTCCCAATTAAATTTTTTTACAATTTGCCATGGTTAAAGAAATAATTTTGAGTGAAATTTCATCTTTATTTTTTAAATTTCTCAATTTAAAATTATATACATCTTTTAGAGCTGACCTTGTAAAGAAATGATGTTCAATTATTTAAGAAGAGATGATTAGAGTAAAGATGATGATAAATCTGATTCAACAATGGAATTTTTAGTATCGGTCTTTTAAAGTGGTAAATATATAACAGGGAATTACCCTATTTTGAAGACAAAAGTTTTGTTTGCAATGGATTGATAGGGGGTTGACTAAAAAACGGATGGCTTACTGTTCCAAATTCTAAAAATATTTTCTAATAAGTTGTCAGTCTATAATGTTGAGATATAAATAAAATAAATAATTTTTGGATAAAGTATATTATTAAGTATAAAAATAAAATTGGTAAAGTTATTAGTAAAAA
This sequence comes from Euborellia annulipes, assembly GCA_023213315.1. Classification (NCBI taxonomy): domain Eukaryota; kingdom Metazoa; phylum Arthropoda; class Insecta; order Dermaptera; family Anisolabididae; genus Euborellia; species Euborellia annulipes. The sequence continues at coordinate 5,782 of JAKCPI010025286.1, read as the reverse complement.
TAAAGCTTTAGTAATATTAGTATTTTTTTAAAATTATATAACAATTGTAAAAATAATCAATTTTAGATGACTATGGTGATTAAAACAAAAAAGTTTAATATACCTTCTGTCTTAAAACAAAGAGGCGTCATATTTAAAATTCATTTATAATTAAATTATTACTCATCTTTTAGAAATTTTTATGATTTTACCTTTGTCGAAACTGCAACGCTTATGTAAATAGATAATCCAGGTTGTTAGTGTGCAATTTGTGTGTGAAAATTCATATGAAATAAATGTGAAACGAATGGGTATATTGATGCGCATAAGGCAACCTTGGCCAAAACCTTTCTTTCAAAGAAATCAGCTGTTCATTGAGTCAAACTTTGCGAATGGCGACAACATCAACATCAACAACGCTTGAAATGAGAAACAATAAAATTTCACACAAACCTCTAATTTAGTCCTGTTGTTATGGTTCATAATTATTCGCCTGGCAAGGCGAAATTTGATACTTAAATAATAAAATTTTTACTATTACTACTTTTAATTAACGACATCAAGAAACCAAAACTATTAGATTAATTTTAAATAAAGTATATAAGAATGATAATTCATTCTAAACAAACGATAAAATCACGTAAAGACACAAAAAGTAATGTTAAATTATTTGGAATGGCACTTGCTTGGTGACAGCTTAGAAATGACAACTGGAGTTTGGACCAATGGCCATATATGACGGCCTGCGATTGGTCAATGAGACCAAACAAAAACAAGCACCGCCCCTTGTGACGTCACTCGGCCGCTTAACATAATGATTTTACACGCGGTCTTATGTATGCACACTCTTAACCAGTTATTTTTTTCCTTGTTGGAATTTCTTATCTCACATACTCAATATAAAACTGATAATCCCTTATCTTACTTAAATAAATTTCGTTGTCTTGTATTTCAAACAAAAAAAAAAAATATAACAGGATCATGTATTGATTAGCAATCGAAGAATAACCGGATTGAATCTGGCAATATGACAACAGCGCGCAACTCGAAAATATAATTTGAATAATTATTACTGTAAGCAACCAACTTAAGTTAAAAAAAATATTTAAGAATTTCTCAAGATGGAGCTGTATGAATATTTTGTATATTGGCTAGTTTCCATGAAAAGGCAGGAAATTGAGAAATTGAATATTTTCAAAGTGATTTAACTTCCTCTTTTCTAGTTTAAAACATAATATAAATATAATTTTTTGTAGCCTATCGATACGATGGACAAGTTGAGTAGGAGGTTTTAGGGAAACAAATCTTCAGTTTTCTCTCGTTCTTTTACCCATGTTTCCAAATGTAAATTAATGGAAATATTTAATGTATGTGAGGTTTCACTGGTGTTTAAAAATATATTTGGATTTCTAACTCAATATACGAGGGCTAGCAATCTAATTTCTATCTCTGAGCTTGGGCACTGGAGCCATATAATTTTGTATGAAGCAAATAAATTTTATTATTGACGAGAGTCCTGGTTTGATTCACATGTGCACTTGCACTATGTGTATAATTCCCGATAACTGAAGATGGCCAAATAAATTCAGGCCGAAACGTCTTATTCTGGGAATTTTATTAACCTGGACGATCCCAATTTCTGATATCTCCAATTCTCCATTATAGAATACTTTACTTATTCTCATGCGACCCATGTTAAAAATTAGGCGAGAGTTAAAAACAAAAAGATTTTGGTTAAAGAAACTTTATTTTACAAAAAAATTACAAAAAATATTGAAATTTCTTCATCTTACTCAAATAAAAAAAAGCGTTTTAATTAATATAGTACTGACCTTTTAAAGTTCATTTTTCGCTCTAATTTGGGGGCACGAGTTAAAAATGAGAAAACTTGCGAGTAAGACAGTCAAGATTCTGCCATATGTGACTGTATTCAGGGTTTATTATTCAAAGTTTAAAAAGATTTTATTCTGCAAGATTAAAAAATCAGCAGTGAATTTTTTTCACCAAAAATACACTTGAATAAACTCCAATTATTAAATATTTGTTTTTGAAAAACTAATTTAAAAAGAGTGCAAGAGAAGATAATTTAAAAGTTTACTAACACAAGTGCACACCTACTTTAAACACACAACACCAAAAACATTCAGCTAATGTTTAACTCCATTCTATAATATACTCAGGGCAGCAGACAGAGAGGGCCAGAGGGGGCTATATATCCCGGGACCAGGGTCCTCCGAGGGGACCCGGGTCCTTTGCGCTCCAACCTTAAAATTCTAATAAAAAAATAATTTTCATGGTTAAAATTTCAATTAAAACATTACTTTCTCTCTCTCTCTCTATATATATATATATATAGAGTAAGAGAAAGTAAAAATCACTTTCTTAAAATTTTTCAGATGGGCTTTTTCGGCATCGGAGGCCATTTAGACCCGTCTCTATTTATTTTAATTTATTGGTAGCCAATTAAATTAAGAACAGTTTGTCAGGTCTGGTTGTTTGTTCTAGCTGCGGAAACAGTAACCACGAGGAAAGCATTCTTGGAATCTATAATTGACAATTTTGCATCACTCAAGGCGAGGAGAGCAATTTTATAAAAACTGTTTAGGTAACATTATTACTTTCTCTTACCTATATATGATAATATAGAGAGAAAGTATTGGATTCATGTCGAAAATTCTCGGTCAAGATTTTGATGGATATACACGTTTTGAGGTCCCCTGAATCCAAAAAAGTGGTTTTCGCGACATGGTCCGTCTGTCTATCTGTGTGTGTTCAATTTTAAGCATGAAGGAATTGAGCTGAGGCCGAAATGTTATATTTAAGTTAAACATCCCCCCCCTCCGGGACCGGAAAAATAAGCTTTTAAAATGGCCAAAAAGTACTAGTACTCTACTGATGTACTTTTTCACTTTTTTTCGATTTTCTCAAAATTCGCTCTAACGATTTTGATTAAAATTTAAAAATCAATTATTTTTTAGATGCTCTTTTAAATGTATATTCTCATTTTGCTCTCAAAATTGTTTAAAGCACACTTTACTCTTGTACTTCATGGGAAAGATAGGAGAAATGGTTGCCATGGTAACAAAATATATTTTCCCATGTTTATAAATTTATATCTTGAATTCTAATATTTCGGCGGAAACTAAAATGTCGACACGAAAAATCTGGTGTGACAAGCACAGTACATAACTTTCGATTGCCGAAGGCGCAGTGCGACAGTCACACCAGATTTTTTAATTTAAATAAATCTTATGTTATGTATAACTGTGTCAAAAACTGTAAAAAAAATTGTTGGTATGAAGGCCATTTCCAAACTAAAACAAAACTTTTAGGGGGGGGGGGGCGTATTATTACGTAACCCCGGGGCCCCTCAATTCTGTCTGCGTCCCTGAATATACTAATAAAAAACTAAATCAATTTCCACTAGAGTAATTTTTTTAATATTTATCAACGACATAGAAAAGACAAGAAATCCCATTAAAGCAATGCAATAATTTTGGGATGGGTGGTTTGCCCAGTTGCTATCAATTATATCCAGTTAGTCACCATCTCATTTTTTTTTTTTTTTTTTTTTTTGGAATGGGTGCATTGGGTCCGAAGACCTTTGTATAAATGTTAAAATAAACTTCAAGTTTAAAATTTCGATTTTCACATGACCGACATTGTCATAGGTAATTAATTTAATACTCCCCTTTTTGTAATAAAACTGATTCCATATGAAGATGGTTTGTTGATTATTTTCTTTTAAAAAAAGAAATACATTTGGAATTAAGGTCTCAATTGCAAAGCTTTTCCTTGATTGACTGTAGCTAACATTGGCCAGAGAGAGCCTACGTGACAGTATTCTGTGCAATACATATGCGGCCCGGACAAATTTTCCCAAGGGGAAGCTTTAGGAATCACAATGAAAGTTTGATTATCTCTAGTTTTTGCTATTAGGTGATTTATTGGAGTCTGGAATTTCTCTTGGGATTCTGTTTGCATTCCTCTGAAAACAAATAAAGAATACAAATACATTAATTAGAGTATAATAAGAAAATTTCAAGAGATAAACTGTATATTAATTTAGTAAAAATTACGAAAAATAATTACCTTCGAGGAACAATAGGAAGGTATCTTTTTCGGACGCAATCGATAATAGGTTTTTTGAATGTCATCTTATCAAAAATATGAAGTTTTCGTGGGCTAAGTATGGGCCCTAAGATGGGTTTATTTTTAGGTCCGTATCCTCTTACCTAAAAAATACAAAAGATTTTTCATATTATTACTTTCTCTTAACTATATATGTTAATATATGGAGGGAAAGTATTGGATTCATGTCAAAAATTCGATGTCGAGATTTTGATGGATATACACGTGTTGAGATCCCCTGAATCCAAAAAAGTGGTTTTCGCAACATGGTCATGGGAGTGAACCGCATTTCGTAATTTCACTTGCTCGTTCCTTATGGACGTTGCGGCATCGAGAATGCGTTGAATCAATTCTACTCGTGTTTGGATCTTAACTTGATACACGATGTCTTTCATCCAACCCCAGATGCAGTAATCTAGGGGTGTTAAATCTGGGGATCCACTCGCTTCATTTGTCTTTTCAAATTGCCATAACTCTTTAATTATGAATTTCATCCCATTAGTTTATTTACATTTTTTGTTCAAATGTCAGGAATGTCCTCCATAAACCGGGGGGAAAACTCATGACTAGGGTGAGCTTGTCACACCAGATTTTTTGTGTCGACATATACGGAGTCAGTACGGTACATTCGAATTTCAAGATGTAAAATTTATAAGTATGGGAAAATATTTATATTTTGTTACCATAGCAACCATTTCTCCTATCTTTTCTATGGAGTACAAGAGTAAAGTGGTCTTCAGAAGATTTCAATATACACTGAACACACTTTACTCTTGTACTTCATAGGAAAGATAGAAGAAATTCTATGACAACAAGATTCTGTTTATAAATTTTACCTCTTGAATTCAAATGTACCGTATTGTAATACATTTTCTAATGGTTAATGTAGTTCTAGTATTTCTTCAAATATTCTTCCTTATTTTTTCATATATCTCGATCCAATTGGCATTCCGCCACATTTTTTAGACTAATAAAGGGAAGGGAGGGTGAATTTTCCCTGACAAACTTGCCAATATTAATGAAATATTAGCTACCGTATTCTAGACTTAAGCCAAAATAAATTTACCCTAATAACATTTATCGAAAATAACATCTTGAGTTTTGCCTTTTTATCATCTTGAAGTATAAAATCAGTCATTACATATAAATAAATATTTATGTATTACTTACTCGTGGGAAATTGTTTGCATCCCAAAAAGTAATAATATCCTTTGCACCAACGAGATCTGTTTGCTTTTGCACAGAATATGAGGTGAAATGAGATTGAGTTTCACTTAAATATGGATCAATAAGCTTGACGACGCTGGGCTCTCCAGGCGGAATCGGCGTTTGCTCGTCGCGACCCAGCCCACGACTCTAGAAAATAAATTACTCGCTCTAGAATTCCTTTCTTTAAACAATTAAAATAATTTATTCTTCTCCTGTTTGGACTACCCGGGGGCATTTCAATAAATATAAATCAATTTAAAAAATTAAAATTTACTTCGCAAAATGCGGTGTCCCCAGGCGTTTCAAATACTTCACTTAATAATTTTTCTTTATTTCCAGTGTAAGTTCTTCTATAGTCAGTATTTCCTTTGCCGACATATAATTCTCTTGGATAATCACCAACCAGAATCTAAAGAGAAAATATATATATATAATCTTGTATTTTATGAAAAATTTCAATAGA
>JAKCPI010025285.1:0-10120 GCA_023213315.1 Euborellia annulipes | reverse complement strand
TATTTGTATTAAATATTTATTAAAAATATATATATATTGTACAGTATTTATATATTTTTAATAAATATTTAATACAAATATGTGGTCTATAATTAAAAGTTCTCCTACTTTCATTTTTCACAAAAAAGTATATTATTTCTCATAAACCCGTAATTTAAATTTCATATACCAAAAATGAATTTATTCATATACCCGTAATTTAAATTTCATATACCAAAAATGAATTTATTCACATACCCGAAAATGAATTTTTTCATATACCCGAATATGAAAAATTTCATATCTGGTTTAGAAAATTCATTTTTGGTATATGACCTTTCTCATATACCCAAAATGAATATTCATAAACAGTTTGTGTAACAGACTTCCTATACATGTGTATGAATCTGGCTCGAAAATTTTTAACAGTGTAATTATTCTTATTTAGTTTTGAGAACACATTTCAATTTCAACATGAAATAAGAGATGAGCTGCACGTATTTTAAAATGATTTCTCTCTAGCTAAATTAATTTCATTTAATTTACGTGATAAAACTACAATAAACCCGAAAAAGCTAATTTCTTTAACAAAAACCTTTAAGAAGAAGAAAGATAAATGAGTTCTGGTTGCTTTGTTCCTTTTTATTAATTAATATTTTTATTAAAAAAGAAAAAGAAAATGAGATGGGGTGTTATTAATTTAAATGGGTGGGGATACTTGTATTTGTTTATAGTATAAAAATTTGGTATTAAAGGAATTTTTCATCCAAAAGTTGGAATTTTTAATTTATTATTATTATTAAATGAATTTTTTTTTTATTCTCAAGTGATTTAAGCAAAATATGAAATTTATTTTTTCACTAATCCCAGAGGTCATCTTGTTAATTAAAAAAAATTTCACGAGATGTAGAAAAAAATTTACTTATAAAAACAAAAAGAATAATTAAAAATATTTTTTTTCCCACTGAAACGCATAGTCTATATTAGGATTTAAAATTTAAATTTGTTTACAGCTGGGGGGGGTGGATAACCCGAATTAATATATCTTCCCTAGTTCCGTCAAGGAACTCGGCGGCCCTGTTTTTAAAGTGAAACTTTTATTTGATCCTCTCAAATTTTTTCGCTCTTCTATCAGCATGTCGCGTTACAAGCCGTGACGGCTGTGACGCTACAAGCCATGAAGTCACAAGCCGTGACGGCAAAAGTAGGAAAGTTGAAATTTAATATATATGACGAATTATAAAAAAATAATTGAGATTTAATTATTCAATTTTTAAATTGATAAAATATAATTTTTAAAATAATTTAAAATGATTCAAATCTTCAAATTGCTAAATAAATATTGTTCTCAGTTTTTAACATGCCTCTATTGATTTCCCATTATCATTCCCATTTTCCAATTTTTAAATTAAAATTAAAAAGGCGATTTTAATTCCCTTCTGAAAATTTCAGTTGAACGCCTACGATCCGAAAAAAAGTTTCACTTGCATCGCGGTTTCATAAAACCACACAATGATTTTTTTTTTAAACATACTTTTTCCCATTCACACTTACACTCACACACGCATACACACATTCTTTTCGGCAACTCAGTCCATATTAGACTTTAACGATACCCGTATGTTATTAATATATATCTTTTCTATACTATTATATAAAAGACAATCTCTGTCTGTCTGTCTGTCTGTTTGTAACGCATAGACTCCGAAACTACTGGACCGATTTTCATGGAGTTTTTTTTTAATGGGTAGGGAATTTTCCGGGGGTGGTTTTAGGCTATCATTATATCGAATTAGGGGTAGGGAACCCCCTTTTTTGGGGGTTATCAATTACCCCATAGCAAAGCATTGGAAAACAGGATCTAACTCGCTTCACGAAAAATATATTTATCAAATCTTTAAAATGAAAAATAAAAACTCTTCCTCCCCCTAACAATTCGACATTTGAAAAGATTTTTCTGCTCTGCGCCCCCCCCCCCAAAAATTATTTTTTTTTATTTTTCATTCGATTTTAATAAAATTTAAAATGTTGCTTTCTTAGGGTGTAAATAATTGAAAAATGGTATTTTAGACCTCAGAAAGTGCAATCACCCCCCCCTGGCCCCCCTAAAATTTATTTTTTTCATTCGATTTTAATGAAATTTAAAATGCTGCTTTCTTAGGGTGTAAATAATTGAAAAATGGTTTTTTAGACCCCCCCCTGCCCCCCCCTAAAATTTATTTTTCATTCGATTTTAATAAAATTTAAAATGACGCTTTCTTAGGGTGTAAATAATTGAAAAGTGGTATTTTAGACCCCCCTGCCCCCCTGAAATTTATTTTTCATTCGATTTTAATAAAATTTAAAATGACGCTTTCTTAGGGTGTAAATAATTGAAAAGTGGTATTTTAGAACTCAGAAAGTTCAATCAACCCCCTGCCCCCCCCCTGAAATTTATTTTTCATTCGTTTTTAATAAAATTTAAAATGACGCTTCCTTAGGGTGTAAATAATTGAAAAATATATTAATCAAATATTTAAAATAAAAAATAAAAACTCTTCCTCATAATTAATTAAAATACATTTATCTGGACAACTCATATCCCGAGACGCCGCCCGCCAGGGTCTAGCGGGAGTAGGGGTTGCCGAAGGCAACCCTACCGCAGCTAGTATATATATATATATATATATATATATATATATATATATATATATATTTAATCCATTTAGAATCCAAATGGCTAAATAAAATCATCGGACTGCCTGGGCTCCGAACCCGCGTCCCTTAAGTATAAAAGGCCAGCACGCTAGCAACTACTCCAAGACCCGAGGGCCCTGCTTAACAGGCAGGATAAAAGAGTAAAAGTTTTTTCGGACTTAAAATTTTCATTAAAAAATGTTTTTAAAGATATACATATGTGTAAAATAAAGAAAGTTTGAAAAAAATAATATTGTACTTCTCGTGGATTTTTATTTTTTTTTTAAATCAGATTTTTTTATCCAGGACGAGAAGCGAAATAATGATCAAGAAATAAGACCTTTACCACTGATCAGATCAGAATATGTATATATATTTAATTTTAATGAGGCAATTGTCAATTAAAAATTAAAAAACCAGAAGTTTGAATAAATTATATCAGTGCGAATAAATTTCATATTTTGTATTACGAGTAAACAGGAAAGCAAGGGGTCTTCTAGCCTGGCTCAAAATACGAACATATATTACCCAGTCCCCACCTTCAGATCAGTGGGACCCTCGGGTCTGTCCTTGGCCTTAAGGGTATATCGTTTATTTACATCCAAGCTCTCCCTGGAAAAACGACAAACCCTCTCTGATTTCAGTTTATTCATAAAGTCACATTAAACCCACCTTCAAAGATACAAAAACATATTAGAGTCACAAAAAGTGTCAACAAAACAAGTCTTTTCGCAAAACACAAGAACAAATGGAAAGCAAGATTCAATTTCTCAATCAGAATCGGATCTCCTTATGGAAAAAATTAATTTATTTCTTTCTCAATCAAATTAAAAACTAATCAAGGGATCCCAACAAAACAAACTAGCTAAAGCTTATAATAACAACGAACCTACCTCAGAGGTCTAACTAAAATGAAAGATATTGTCGTTGATTTATCCATTATTAGATTCCCGAGGAGAAGCTGCAGGTTCAAAAATAAAAAGCCATACAAGAAATTCTACCTTGGTCTAGTCTCACTAAAAGCAGACGAGAGCAGTATTCGTAAGCATGACTTTGATGGGTTTTTCATTGAAGAGCCTTGGTGTAGATGAAACAAACATCTCGCGGTATGATATAATTTTCCCGCACACGGCGAACAATTGACCACCCTCACCGCTGACTGACCATTAGGTCAAATTTAAGAGACAAGATCTGCAACAAAAGATTAAAAAAAAAATATAAAATGTTGAAATTTTTTTTTTTTTGTTTAAATTTAAACAAGATTTAAATTTAAAGAAAAAAATCCGGGAAATATTGTAAAAAATGCTGCTATAAATTGTTAGATTTTAATAGAAAATTGAATGACGCTTCAACTGGGATACCCATTCTATATATATATATATATATATATATATATATATATATTCGCTAATGTCCGTCTGTCTGTCTGTCATCCTCTATTTAGGCAACTTCTCTTTGGAATTTTGAAATTAAATTTTATATGCATAAAGAGGCCTCTTCTCGGGATTACAGGAAAATTATTTTCATCCCGAAATTTCTATAACTTTTTGAGTTATTAATTTTTAAAGTTACGATTTCTCCCATAGGAAATATATAGAGAAATATTTATCTATTCTTTTCATTTGTGTATTCCATGAATGTAAACAAATCCTCAAGCAGGCACTGAATTGGAATGGAATAATAATAATTTTCTTTTAATATCAATAATTAAGAAGAAAAGGCGAGGGGGGTCCAGGGGGGCGAAGTCCCACCTGTCTAGACGTGAAGCTTCTCATAATTAAGAAAAGGCGAGGCTCCGCCGCAGGCGGACCCGAGCCAGCTGCCGGAGGGCCCAGAGGGGCGAAGTGAAAATTTAAATTTTAAAATTTGACAAAAATATTTACAGAGACAAGAAATCAAATGATCGCTAATTTTTTTTATTCCAGAATGGTACGTCAATCTCAGATTAGAGCCGAGATGTAACATCTATTGCAATAGTATTGAGACTAAAAGCCCAGAGTTAGGTAACCCAAATGGTACACGCTCACTAAAGCTTTCTTGTCTGTTTGAGAAATTCCTTTTTCAAAGCAGACAAAGACCGAACGAGCCATTTTAACAAAAAAAGGTTAAATTTTCCGATGCTAAAATTTTGCAAAAAAATACTATTTCAATTGTAACATAAAGCAATGAATTGAATTTGACGCTGATTTAGACGCCCTGTATATGATGTATGGGCGATTAATCTTCTAATCCATTTAAAATATCTCACGTTGATAATCTCACTTTAATATATAAATTTGAATTTGCCTTCTTTGATAAAGAGAGATAATTTAAACAAAAATAATATGTAATTTCAAATATTAAGATGCATCCGAGTGTAAGAAGAGGGTGTGGGAGAGGATCTTAAGATAGCTAGATTTAATATTTTAATATATATAGGCGTATTTTATAATTAAGATTTTATAATATTGTATTATACCCAAACATTTTATAAAATTATAGAACTTTTTAATGTATAAATAAAAAAATCTAGAGTGATTGGTCGCACAGCACAACTTTATCTTACGGTATGTAAAAGTTCTGTCCTGTGCTTGTGACACCAGATTTTTTGTGTTGACATATATTTAGTTTCCGCCGATATATCAGAATTCAAGATATAAAATTTATAAAAATGGGAAAATATTTATATTTTGTTACCATGACAACCATTCTCCTATCTTCTCTATGAAGTACAAGAGTAAAGTGTGCTTCAAAAGATTTCAAGAATATACATTTACATTTTAAAGAGCATCTAATTCCGAGACCAGAATCGCTGGTCACATTTACAATTTGTGAACCTGTGTATAAGGATTTCGGAGAATAAGAAGTCAGATATATGCCCCGGTTAAAATTTTTTTTTTCTCGGGTTCCTATGTCTGAAACACACTTCTTACTTTGCCATTGGCCAAATGGGTTTTCCGACGGCCATTTAATTAAGTTAAAAAAAAAAGAGCATCTAAAAAATATTTGATTTAAAAAAATCGAAACAAAAAAACTGAAAAAGTACATCAGTAAAGTACTAGTACCTTTTGAATTATTTTGTTCAAAAGTCTCGTGTCACGTCACATGGGGTGCCTAACTTAATATAAAATTTCAACATCCTAGCTCTTTTCCTTCACAGACATAATTTTGCGGGACCCACTTTTTTTGGAATTAGGGCAGCTCAAAACATGTATATTGATATGGATCCATCAAAATCTCGACATCGAATTTCTGTCATGAAACCAATACTTTCTCTCTCTCTAAATATATATATAAATATATACATACTGTAAAAAAAAAAAGGAAAAATATACAGTAAATATTGAAGAGTAGAAATTTTTTTTATTCGACGTTTCAATCGTACGTTTTTCAACTGAAGTTACTTTTAACAAGACATGTGAGTGTTTTTTATTGATGAGGCCAAACATCCCATGGCCCCCGGGAATCGAACCCAGGATCTCCGCCTTTCCGGGGCATAGGCGTGCTATCCATTGCACCAGGCCACCTCGACCTATCGAGGTATTTTGAATACTATTATCTTATTCAAATAATAGATCTCGAAAAATATTTAGCTGAAGTTACTTTTTTACAATCTTCGCAGGCTGTCTCATTATTTTTACTTCCATAGAAGCCATCTACTATTTTTAAAAATCTTTAGGACATAGATAAGTGTTAAGTATTTGTATACTAAAAAAACCTAAAGGATTATGATTTTTAATATCAAATTTCATTAAATAGTGGTATATCGAAATCAGAAGCAATATCTCGGGTAATTCGTGGTCGACAACCACGTACTCGAAAATTGTGAGTCCCCCGAGTGGTTATATACAGTCATTTTAGTAAGAGTTTCTTTTCTGACCCTTAGAAAATAAAAGATAAACTATTCATTATTCAAATCTTTCATATTTTAACCCACGTCAAAAAAAATTTTTGTGACATCAATACTTATTTTATGTGTCAGGAGTTTAAGGATTTTTGGTAGGTAAAATAAAATTAAAAAATTGCCTTAAATCTTTAATGTATATATGTATATGTAAAATTAATTATGAAAGTTAATGTGTGTTCATTATAATTGTAAAGGGTTTTGTAATATATGATTATCGTGATGTTCTTGATATACATGATTATATATGTATATTTATATATATATGGGTGTCTGTGTGGTTTGTTTGTTGTGTTTTTTTCGTTTTGACTTGTGCCAGCTCTCACGTTGTAACATGTTGTTTTTTTGCAGATCTGATGATGGTCATTTGATTGACCGAAACTGGTGGAATATATGTGCACACACAGTCATCAAATGAATAAAAAATCCTGAAAATGAAAAATATTTGTGTTTTTTATTGAAATATTGCTTTAAGAACTTGCTATTTATTAAGGAGTAATCTTCCAAGTTTGATTTGCATAAGATCCTCTTACAACCTCCAATTATTGACTATTCATTATTTATTGATTTTTTGTAAAAAATTCTTTATTATTTATTATAAAATACAAATTGGATTGTAGAAATCACTCCATACACCCGAGAAAATTTAATAAAATTTTAAATCTTTCAATTAAACAAAAAGTAAATCTCTTGAATAATAATTATAATCTGTTTTCTTTAACTTAATACAATTACAGGCTGATTATCGTTTGCGCCCTGACAGCCGCTCCCTTTCTGAGAGGCATATGATAATTAATTTAAGGGAGAGAGGGATGTTATTAAATTGTTTCGCAAAAGGAGATTGGCGACTTTTGAATTTTAGCTGTCTGTTTTAACAAAATTAAATCATCTAATGTTTTTTCACTCAAATGAGTCAAGTGAGGTTTAGTTTTTTTATTTCTGGTCCTCTAAATTAAAAATTCGTAGAAAACGATGAATAAATTTGTCTTTCTTTAAATTAGTATGACAACCGAAATAAATTTTAAAATATTTATAAAAAAAACCTGGTGTGACTGGTAGCACAGTACACAACTTTCTCTTACCCTTCGGCAAGAGATAGTTGTGTACTGTGCTTGTCACGCCAATTTTTTGTGTCGAGATATATTTAGTTGCTCTTAGTTCCTAACTTGACCTATATTTTTTCAGAATTGCCTGGAAGTTAACATTTAAATATTTGCTTAAAAACCAGAGTTTAATATTTTTCTTAATTAAAAAATAATATTTGATTAACTTTTATTTTTGTTTTTCAAGTTGAAATGTTCAAACGATTATATATTTTTTTTATTATTCAAAAGGTTTATTTAATTTTTAAATAAAAGATTATTAATATTTAATTAATTTTCTAGCTTATGCTATAGTAGACAACTAAAATAATTATATATTTAGTACTTGGTCTCGTAAACGGCGCGCCGTTTACGAGGCGTGAAAGAAATAAAGATGAAAGTGAAGGATAACATAAAGGGACAAAAAATCTCAGCCTTAGCAGGGAAACTCGTGGTCACCATCCATGTGAGCCCCTGAGTGATCATAAATTACAGTGTTTAAAAAAGAATTTTTTCCTGCTGGTTTATATAGGTATATATCTATTCATTATTTTTTTGTAGCGTCGTTGTAATCGACGCATGATGTATAAAAAGATCATCAAAAATGTAAAATTTAGAGATAGAATAACTGAATGAATAATTTGAAAGAACTATAATTGGCATTAATTTTAAATAATCATAAAAAAAAAAAAAATTAAAAAAGATTAAGAATTGCCTTAATTATTAATGAAATAATTTTTTTGTAAATATGATAATTAACAACTATTCAATAAAGACCGTGTGGCTAAATAAATAAAAAATTCTAAGGAAATTTAAATTCCTAATATATGCCTCGTCACGCTAAATGACCGTGAATTGCGTGTGAATCAAGGAGTGGGGGGGAAAGTGCTCTATTTAAAAAAAAATTATAAATAAACCATTCAATTTAACTCTCTTAAGAGATAATCTATTCATGGACAAAGCCTGATGAGAGTGCAGGAACATAAATGGCCTAAATTTGGAAATCCCACAATGCATTTTTTAGCCTAAGAACACCTGATTCGAGTCCAGAGAGGATTAAAAATTTTGTAAATATCAATTAGTGCTGTTGTTTGTTTATAAAATACGGAAACCAGTGAATAATTAATAATTTACTTATCATACATACGTAATGAGAATTCAAAGTATTATGATCAAGCAAAATTTCATACATTCGATAAATTAGGGGCGAATTTAGACTTTTGCCGCCTCTAGACAGTGGACTGTGTAGTTATTATAACTTTACATGAAAAAATTGAATAACAAAATGAAAAAGAATAAAAAAAAAACAAGGATGGAGAGGAGATATCTCCTTTTTCAGGCACAGAGAAATAATCAATCAATTATTTCGCTTTCACTGCCGACGTTTCAGTCACCAATCCTCATTGACTAGAAGCCAACCTCGCTGTTTCGTTTTCTATATTAATATTCCATAATCCTACAGCTGAAAAAATAATATCGCAACAAAAAAATACTTAGTAAAAAAAGGTAAGTTCTTACAAAAAAAGGAGGGCCGAGTCCCGTTAGGACACGATTGAGTACCGAGTTACTCTAGGCGGCAAGAGATGGCGTTAGTTTTTCCATAGCAATACAAGGGATTTATTCCATTTCATTTTAAAGTTTCCAGCTAATTAATTAAGGGTAAAAAAATTAATTATTTTTTAACACAATGATTACTAATTTAATTATCTATAAGTTATAGAGCGAATTTTTTAAAAATGTCTTTTATTTAATGCGATTAATCTAAAAAAAATTTTATTTTTTCGAAAATCACAAAAATGGCTTCTATAAGTTGTAGACATTTTAAATAGCTTTAATTAAAAAAAAATTTGAGGTCGATAGCTTCAAAATTGTGGCCGCTGGAATCTCCCAAAATTAGCACCCCGAGAGGCGCACCTTAAAAATAAGTGAAATCGAAAAAAAAGGACAAAATTCAATAAAACTCGGCGATCTTTAGACTCATATTCAGGCCTAAGACGTCATATTTTAAAGTTCGCCGGCTTCTATTAAATTGGTCCTTTTTTGGATTTCACCTCTTTTAAGGCTAGGTCCTCTATTTTTGTAAGAACTTGGCCTTTTTTTACCAAGTATTTTTGTTGGGATAGACTATAATTATTTCGGCTGTATGTATTATTAATATAGAAAACAAGATTGTGAGGTTGGCTTCCATTCAATGAGGAATGGTAGTCGAAACGTCGACGTGAAAACGAAACAATCTTTTGGTTTTTTAGTTTTAGTTTAATTTAGTCGTTAAAGACTATTAAAAAAAAAAAAAAAATTATACCAAGTAAATAAATAGTTTTTTCACAAATTTTGCCGTCCCAAAAATTTGCCCTGCATAGTCTTCAGAAATACTCCTCTGGAATAAATAATCATAGTTTTGATCTATATGATCTATATTTTAAAATTGAGTGAAGATAATTTATTTTCCAAGTCCGACGGGCATTTAATAATTTTTTTTTTTTAATAAATATTTGCATAT